>APFE031203480.1:1443-46246 GCA_000404065.3 Pinus taeda | reverse complement strand
TGGTCTTACTCCTCAACCAGTCAGAGAGTTTACAATAGCTGAGCTTCAAAGGGAGGCAAGAGCTAAAAAGAAAACCAAACCACAGCCACCAAAACCAGTGAAGCCGTCAGTCATTCAAGAACAGCCTCAGAAAACAACAAAGGAGAAGACTCAGGGTAAGATGACTGTACCCAAAGTAAATAACCCTGAAGCAGTCACAAGGGTGAGGACAAGGAGCCAGATTAATAAAGAGAAAGGCAAAGCCATAGTTATCGAAGAGAGCCCTGTGTCTAAGGCGAGCCTAAATGATCTATTACAGGCTATTGAGTTAGAATAGTCTAAACCGGTTGAGATTGATTTGACACAATCACCACAGGTAAAGGTTAAGAAAACAAAGGCCTCAAAAAGGCTTAAGTTTGATGAGCCAGCCCAGGAATTTGTTTTCAAGCCAAGAAGACCCATGACTAGGAATTTCCAGCAGGTACAGGAAGCACTGCCCAAAACAGAGGAAAAAGGGAAAGGAACACAACCTCAGCAAAAAAGCAGCAAAAGTAAAGCAGCCATTACATCTCAAGGAGATTATGTGGCAGCCATGAAAAGCCAAATAGAAGGAGCTGAGGAAGAAATCAATCAACTGAAGAAAGCCGTTGAAGACTTGAAGGCAGAGCTAAGCCGGGTACCTAATAAATGAATTCACTTTTCTGGAAAGATTTTGTTCCCAATTTTGCTAATTTTGCTTAAATCTTAGTGTTTTGAAGATGTTTAAATCCCTGCTACACATGTGAAGCATCAAAGGGAGTTTATGGCAACCGATGGTTGGATGATATGAGCTCTTGGGTTAAAAAAAGTAAACTGTTTTAAATTAAATAGCAGTTTCGTAGCGCGCTACGAAACTGCTGTAGATGATGTTTTTAAAAAAAATGCAGACAGACATTTGATTTTATGAGCGAGAGTTTTTGAAAAAGGAACACCTGTCCATCACCAAAGCCTACAGCATATCTACAACGTGGCCACGTTACATTCTTTGGGATATTAAAGACTAAAAAAGGTGTTGTTCATGTTCGAGCAAATCATGCAATAAAGAAGCCGAGAAGTAGGGGACATCTCCGAATACCACGGGCAGATAGGGATTCAGCACTTAAAGGCCAATATGGCATATTTAATATCCAGCTCAGCCAAATCTAAAGGGAACCAGGTGTCAAAGGACGAGGAGTAGCCACTATGGCACGAAGATGGAGTTAGAGTCATAATCTATTTAGGACTTTTTAAAAGTTACAGTCAGCAGTTTATTTGTATTTAATAGACAGTTAAATAGTCGATAGGTGTCTTTAGAGATAAGGATCGAGTTAAAATTCCCCTCATGCTGGAGGAGGAAACTCGAATTAGTTAGAATAAGGATTATATATAGCTGAGACAACAATGTAACAAGGGTTGGAGATTTGATAATAGAAAGTACTGTTTTAGCTTATGTAAATACCATTTTCAGTAATACAAAGCATCTACTTTTCTTCTCAGGATTCACAAAGGATTTGTCATGTTCAGAATATGTGTTTTGTTCTTCCCTTAATGTCTTTTTTCAGTTGCATGGATGCATAATCACTCACAATTCACTGATTGTGCTCTGATTTCCTGTATGCATGTGTGAATTGTGGTTTCATATAAGTTGTATTCTGAACATTTAAATGCTAAGTGCCCTGACTTCTATGCAAAGGTAGTGTCATTGTTTACAGAAGCTTGATTGAATCCATAAGTCCATTGGGAACTTACAAAATGTTTATCCAGCCACTATATTTGTCTATGTTGTTACATCACAAGAGTTAGCCATCTTATCATTAATAGAAAATCATAAACCCCTTCGAGAGAGCCCTCTCAGGCTAAGGAGGCTAAGCCTTAGTCAAAATCTTGGTTTGAAATAGTTACTTAGAGTCATCCTGACCAGTAGCCTATCAGGCTTGATTTTGAGATAACAGAGAGAAAGAACTGTAGCATTATGGGAGCAGCGAGGGCAACGTTTCATGATCAAGGCCCACCTCTGCACTTATGGGCGAGGCATGCAACACAACAATCTATTTGCAGAACCAAAGTCCTCATTAGATTTTGGGCATGATTACAATAGAGGAGGCTTTCTCGGGGAAAAAGTTGGATGTGTCACACTTTAGGATTTTTAGAGTCTCTATTTACTACCATGTCTCCAAAGAATCAAGGAAGAACCTAGAGTCGATAACAAAATTGGGGGTTTTTGTGGGTTACACAGAAACTCCCCATAACTACCGTGTGTACTTTCAATCCCTTAGAATCACAATTGCGCAAAGGGATATAAAATTTAATGAAGATAAAGTGATGTGGTGCTCTCTTGAGAGGGAACTTCAGATCCCACCAGAGGAGGAGATTTTAGCTCCAAAGGAGGAGCCTTAGGAAGTTGTGGAGAAACCACAAATTAAGGAGCAAAGAGTGGAAACAACCACTCAAGAGAAACCATCTAGAGAAGTTAGAAGAAGGACTAGGGAAGATGAGAGACTTGTGCAGGGTGTGGGGCATAATGTGGGTGCTCCTTCAAATCAACGTAGGTAGATAGGATCACGAGATCAATACACCGGCTACATGGGTCTAATGAATGATCTTGTAAAGACTGAGGCGTCCTCTTTCGAGGAAGAAATAGAGAAACATGTATGTGTTGATACAGTGGTGGTGGAATACAAATCCTTTGTAAATAATAGTTTTTGGGAAGTGGTCCCAAGACAACAGATAAATCAATTGTGGGTTCGAGATGGATCTTCAAGGTAAATCATGCTGTAAATGGAAGCATAGAAAAGTACAAGGCCATATTTGTGGCCAAGGGGTACTCTCAAGTTGAGGGGATTGACTAAGAGGAGACCTTTTCTCCTATAGCAAGGTACTCATCCATTCGATAAATTCTTGCTCTAGTTGCATAGATGGGGTGGAAGATCCACCAGATGGATGTAAAAACAACATTACTCAATGGAGTTATTGAGGAGGAGGTGTATATCAAGCAACCAAAAGGTTTCGATACTTTTGATGAGAGTCTCATGTGTGAAAACTCAAGCGAGCATTGTACGGTCTCACGCAAGCACCCTGTGCATGGTACACTAGGATCACGATTTGGGCTTAGCAGATGTAAACCTCTATAATATTTTGGTAGAAGGAAAACTATTTATTATTGTTTTATATGTTGATTATTTTATTTTAACTGGTGATAGAAGATGATAAGATCTTGCAAGGATGACCTTACAAGAGAGTTTAAAATGAAGGACATGGGTCTCATGCACTACTTCCTCGGATTGAGAGTATGGAAAGGTGATTGGGAACTATTTTTCTCTCATGGAAAGTATGCCAACAAGATACTTTAGAGGTTCCGCATGGAAAATTTCAAACCCATCGAGACACCCCTAGCGATCAATTTGAGGAAAGAGGATGCCACTTCAGGTGAGGAAGTGGATGCTACTGTTTAGTGGCAGTTGGTGGGTTCACTAATGTATCTTATGAACACATGATAAGATATGTGCTATGCAGTCAACCAGCTATGCTATGCTATGGTTAGGCCAACCAAATTATTTTGGAGGGCAACTAAGGATGTTCTACAGTACCTTAGAGGCACTACCCAGTTTGGACTATGGTACAAATAGACAAAGTGAGTGAAGTTATGTGGCTTCACAGATGCATATTGGGTGGGGAGTCAATCAAACCAAAATAGTACATTGTGTGGAATTTTTAGTATTGGGCATGTAGAGGTTTCTTGGTACAACATGAAGCAAATATATGTGGCACTCAACTTGACAAAATAAAAATACATGGATGCTAGTCAAGAAACATGTGAGGCGATTTGGATGAGAAAGGTACTTGTTGGATTGTTTGGTTAGATGATGGATCCAATTGCGATCTACTGTGATTATCAGAGTTGCATCAAGCTCTTTGAAAATCCTATTTTTCATGATCAATCCAAGCATGTAGATATCCAGTTTCACCATTTACAAGAATGTGTGTAGAAGCAGATAATGTTGTTGCAATACATTCCGACAAAGGAACAAGATGATGACATTTTGAGAAAGGCCTTGTCAAGTGGGAAGTTCGAGATCCATAGGTGTAGGATAGGGGTGGTTGATAATCCCTTTCTTGTTGAGAGGGAGTGTTGAAAATTGCAGCAAGAAATTCTCAATTTGTTTTTGCTTTGATTTAATTGAGAAAATTTGAATTTCCACATCCGTAGACAACTTGGATGATGTTAGCTTGTGTGAAGTGGCTTGTGTCACCCAGTTTACTCAGTGAATTCAAGTTGGAGGAGTTAGAGTTCAGTTTTTTATGTGTGATTGCTATTTTTTAGCAATCAAGGTCAGTTATCTCAGGTTGTTTTTAGTTAAACTAGTTCCAACTTTTGGTCTATCTAGTGGAACGTAAGTTAAGTAGTGGGGCTTCAGTCAAACTCAGTGATCATCCAGTTAATTGATCAATCAACCCAAAATAGCTAGTGCGTGTAGAGAATTCGATTTACCCAGTTGAGGTGGAGATTCAAAGGAAGTGTAACATCTGTTGTAGACTAATCTTGAGTGTACATGTGTTGCATGCAGTCAAATTATCAACCTAAGGAATTTCACAATTTAATTAGAGGAATTTCCTAAATAATAGGGGCCTGATTCATCAAGGAAAAACATAAGGAAAAAGGGAGCTCAAGAAGAGGAAAAAATTGACTAATTATGGGTTAGAGGACTTTAGTGAGCAGAGAGATAGGTTGTGCACTTGCAGGGTGTGCTTAGTTGAGCAAAGCAATTGTAATACATCTCTATTTATTTGATTAATGTAAGAAAGCATTGGGGTTTTAGAAAATTTCTTACCCCAAATAAAAATAATTGTTGCATGTGTGTTATTTCTTCTTCCATGTCTAATATTTTTATTCTAAATTGTGAATTAATGTTCCTAGAGCAGTACAGTAGGTTTGTGTCTTGTGATTTTTATTAAAATTCATGAGAAGTTGCAAATATACAACCTAATTTCTACATGGTATCAAAGTTGGATTCACATTAGAGAAGGAAATTCAAAGTTGTTTCTTAGAGGTTTGAATTTAAAGATCAATGTAGCAGGATTTCTTTAGAGCAAAGAAGATGCCCTTCAATGGACTAAGGCTAGAGTATGCCTTGGAAGGCACCTCAAATTTTGTTGAATGGAAGGACCACATGGAGGAAGTTTTGGATGAAAAAGGATTTCTTGAATATATCAAGAAAAATATTCCAAGACCACCAACAACTGATGTCCAGGACCTTGCACAGTGGAATAAAGATGTATCCAAGGTAAGGAGAATAATATTGGAGGGAGTACGGGATCATATTGTCTCAAATATCCATAGAAAAGAAACTTTGTTCGCCATGTGGAAAGCACTGATAGAATTGTTCGAGAATAGTAGTGACCATAGGAAGTTGTCGCTCAAGGATAAACTTTGAATTATCAAGATGCATAAGAATGACACTATACCATAATATCTGACCAGGTTCAAACAATGCTGTGATGAAATGGGTAGGTTAGGTGTTACTATTCCTAAAGATGACTTGGTAAGCCTAGCCCTTCTGGGCCTTCCCAAGACCTGGCATAGCTATCAAGATTCGATGAATGGAAAGGAGAAACTACTGAATTGGGAGCACTTATGGTCTGATTTGGTACAAGAGGAAATAAGGAAAAATACTAGAGATGAGACTTCATACAAGGGAGAGGATGAAGAAAAATTTACATTGGAATGAAAGGTAAAGAAGGGAAAAGGGAAGAAATCCCAACCAAAACTAGAATCCAGTCAAGGGGGGTAGAAGAAATATTTTTCAAAAATTAAAGGCTTTCATTGTCATGAATCAAGCACTATGCCACTAAGTGTCCACAGAAGAAGACAAGCAAGAAGACCGGAAGAGGAGCAGCAAGTGAAGCTTTGGCTTCATAGTTCGAGCTTATCTTTACCCTCATATCATGCATGGCTAGTATAATGATCTGGAGTGTGTGGTACTTGGACTCAGGTGCATCATTGCACATGAAGTGGAATAGAGATGACCTAGAGGAGAAATATTTTCAGATTCATATTGAGATGAGGGACAATAAAAGGTATAACATGACCGAGATCGATACAATCACCTTTCAGAGGGAGTTGGGCTCCCCCCCAAGCTCAAGGATGTCATGTTTGTTCAGGGCCTAAAGAAAAACTTCATCTCTATTGTAGTTTTGGAAGACTGTGGCTATGATGTGATCTTCAAAAAAGGAAAGGCATTCCTGAGACACATAGCCATGGGATAGGTGAAGTAGATCGGGGTTCGTGTGAAGAACCTGTACAAGCTAGATGTGGAGGATTGTGCCGCATTGAGCACAAAGGAGGAGAAGGTGTAGAGCTGCGATGTCGATGAAATTTGACATAGAAGACTTTTCCATTTGCATCATGGCACTTCGAAGATCATACAATAGATAACAACAAGCCTCCCTAAAGGATCACTTGAGTAGCATGATGCATGAAAATGATGTACTTTGGGGAAGTACACAAAATCCACATTCCATGACCGGGACAATAAAGTATATGTAGAACTGGAAAGGATCCACTCTAATGTCTATGGAACTTTCTTGACAACGTCCATTGGGAGACACAAATATTTTGTCAGTTTTATTGATGACTTCTCACGAAAGTGCTGGATCTTCTTCATGTGGAAGAAGGATGAGACATTATCCCAAGTTCGTAGAATTCAAGGCATTGGTTGAGAAAGAAACGGGAAAGAAGGCGAAGTCTTTAAGGAGTGATAATGAAGTTGAGTATGTGCCGAATTAATTCAATTTTTTTGTGCAAAAGAAGGGAATTGATGAGAGTTGACAACACCCCACAACCCACAGTAGAATGGGGTGGTTGAGAGAAAGAATTGTAGCATTGTGGGAGAATTGATGATGATTTTTGATCTCTGTGGATATTGGTGGCCACCCACCTATTCCACCTATACCTGCAGTCAGTTTCATTAGTTTCCTTTTTTATAGGAACATTTACTATTTTTAGCAGTTTTTTGGGTCATGAACTTCCAGAGCAATTTTGACCCCCTAAACGACATTTTTTGAGGTCTATAATAGGAACATGCTTGTGCCTATGGAAAATCCTGTAGTACTCAGAGAGATATTTCCAAGGAGGTATTGTACGCGCCTAACAAAGATAATATGACCAAGTTACAACCCAGGGAAGTTGGCTGCCCAACTAACCCTAACGGGGCCCAAAAAATCTTGGCGTTCCATCTCTTGGGGTTAGGGTTTTTATTTTTTAGGGTTTTCCCTTGTTGTTGAATAATAAAAAGGCCCTTGCATCTCATTGCAACACAGTTCAAAGGCATGTATCTGCCACATCTCTTCTCTTAGATAAGCTACCATCGCCTGATCTAGTTTATTTCCATTTCTATTGTAAGCATATTTCAATTCTTTGATTTTAATGAAATGAAGTTTTATTTCTGCTGAAACTCTGTGTTTATGTGTATATTTGTATTTTGTTGCATTTCTGCATAATTTGGGATCAGTGGTATCAAAGTGATATGCTCTTTCTCTGTTTTTCTTTGCATGTCCCCAACGAGGTAAGGGTATAAGGACTTAGGGATCGAATTGGTTGAACCTTTGCAAGACTAGCCTCACAAACCCCGACGACCTCCCATGGCGAAAGAAAAGAAAAATGAGGGGGTAGGAGATATTTTCAAAATATTGGTTGAGGAAGCCCTCGAGTGACAAAGGAACGCGATGATGGATAAATTTGCCCAAATCCTTCGATGACTACCCATAGGTGACACATATTCATCCAACAACAACTCTGGAGGCACCACACCTTTTAAGGTACAATTTAACTTTGACATTCCCATATTTGAATGCCAGCTAGATGAAAATTCCATAAGTAGATCGTTAAATTTGTTGGAGGGATATTTTTTAGTTCATGACTTTTCCAATCGGGAAAATATTACTTTTGCACTGCTCAAAGCTGCCCCACATGTCAAGGAATAGTGGGAAACCTACTGTGAACTAAAGGATGAGAGGGAATCCTCATTGTTTGCAGTTGCACCCACTTGGAATTCTTTCCGAGATGCCATCAAGGAATAATATTACCCTGTCAGGAGCTATGAAGATAAATACATAAAGTGTACCATGCTGTGGCAGGGAAGGGACCAAGATGTGCCAAAGTTCACAAATGTTTTCCATATCCTTCACATAAAGTTGGTTATCAAGAATTCCGAGTGACATTTGGTACTAAACTACCACAACATTCTGCACAAGTACATCTAGGATGAGATGGAGTTCCTAGATATCTCTGCTTTTGATGCTTCCTATCGATACAATGTCAAGATTAAGCATACATTTAAATAGAAGAAGTGAGATTTTGGATCTGCGAATTTGAAGCAAGGGAAAGGCACCCCCAAACTACAAAAAAAAAGACAAAGCCAAGGTGAGGTAACCCAAGACAACCCGTCGAAGCCACAAGAAAAGAACAACACCACAAAGACAAAGAAGGACATAGGGAAATGGTGTGAGTTCCATAAGATCCACACTCACAACACAAGTGAGTGCCAAGCTAAGCAGTCACCGGTGGCTGAGCTAAAGTTTTCTGAATTAGATGCATGTTCTAGCTCTGAGCCAAAAACTGACAAGGGGAATGAGAAATGGAAGCATATTATTGATGAAGAGCTTAGTGCCACCATTGCCACTACCAAGGTCTAGAAGGATGAGCTTGAAGATCCAGAGGAGGGCGAGTGACTCTTCCACTCAAAGATGTGGGTGAAGGGTTCTCCGCTAGAGTTCATTGTCAACAGTGGAAGCCAAAAGAACCTCATTTTAGTAGAGTTCATGAAGCGGTTGGGACTACCAAATACACCACACCCACAACCCTACACCATTAGGTGGCTTCACCAAGGGCGAGATCTCCGCATCATCCAACAGTGTTTCCTTCCCTACAACAAGCCCTTCATAGATGAGGTACTGTGTGATGTATTGTTAGGCCAACCATACTTGTGGAAGCGGGATGCTATGTATGAGTCTAGTAATCACACTATTATTATAACTTTGGGCAATAAGTTGTACAAGATATCAGAGGTAGCACCACCTACCACCATTTCTTTTATCATTTGAAACAAATGTAGTAAGATCATTTCCAAGACCAGGAAATTTGATTTTCTTATGATTTTCCCTCAGGGCAAGAAGAAGATTTTGGCCACTGCCTCCAGACAGGGCCCCTTCGCACATTAGAAATAGATGGACAAGGCTGTGGAGGAGTATAGGGACATATTCACCTCACCCATAGGGGTACATCTACATTGTTAGGTCAAGCACTCCATTGATCTAACCCCAAGCGCGCTACTACCCAATGGAATGATCTATCAACACTATGTTATGGAGAACGATGAAATCAAGAGGTAGATTCAGGAGATGTTGCAGAAAGGGCACATCAGGCCAAGTTCATCACCCTGTGGGAGAGCGATCATGTTGGTACAAAAGAAGGATGTGACATAGAAACTATGTATTAACTATTAGGCACTGAACAAGATCATTTTCTAGAATACGTATCCAATCCAACAAATTAGTGACCTTATGGACCATCTCAAGGGGGCCAAATATTTCAGCAAGTTTGACCTGAAGTCTAATTATAACTAGGTACTGATCGAATCGTCCAATGTGTGGAAGACTGCCTTCAAATATAAGGATGGCCTTTTTGAATGGATGGTCATGCCTTTCGGGTTGACTATTTCCCCCACAACCTTCATGAGGTTGATGGATGACATCTTGTGACCCTTCACTAACTCATTCATGGTGGTGTATTTGGATGAAATTTTGATCTTCAGCCAGAGTTGGGAAGAGCACCTCCACCATGTTCGATAGGTCCTCCAAACCCTATGACAACAAATTTTGTGTGCCAATCTAGAGAAATGCACTTTTGGTATGACCCAGCTTTAATATTTGGGGTACATCATTGATGAGAGAGGTGTGCATGTGGACCTAGACAAGATACAAGTAATTTGGGATTGGCGAGCCCAAACCACTCTAACAGAGCTTTGCATATTTTTGGGTCTTTTCAACTTCTATCACAGGTTTGTGTTGGGGTTTTGTCCTATCACTTGGAATTTCAGTCAAGTCAGCGAAGGAGGAGCAAAATAAAATTTGTTTTGGTCCAAATCCCAACAGAAGGAATTTGTCGAGTTGAAGCATCACCTCTTCTCTACACTAGTGCTCACATTACTAGACCTGCATCAACCATTTTAGATCGAGACATATGCCTCTGATTATGCTATTGGTGTAGTTCTTACTCAGCAGGGGCATTCAGTGGCATATCACTATCTCACCTATGACAAAGAGATGTATTCCATTGTGCAAGCCTACTGATAATGGAAGAATTACGTTATGGGGAAGGAAATTGTCATCCACACATACCACCAACCCCTGCAGTTCACACAGACACATGCGAAGTTGTAGAATGATCACCATTAGAAATGGTCCACTTACTTGCCATAGTTCAATTTTAACATTAAGTACAGGAAGGATGGCACAAAAAACATTGTAGACTACCTCAGCTGACCACCAGTCATGGCATTGACCATTGTGCTCGACTCTTCTGGGTACGGGACTACAGGGTGGCTGCATCTTTACAAGAGCAATCCAGAATTCGACAACACATACTAGATTCTCCTAGAAGGCAAGAAAGTTCCAATTTTTCACCTCCAGGATGCAATGTTTTGCCACCTGGGAGACCTTTGTGTTCCTTCAAGCGAGCATGCCAATATGATTTAGGAGGTGCACTACAATCAAATCGTTGGACAGTTCGGGGTAGAGAAAACAGTGGCAATGCTGCAGAAGTATTTTTATTGGTCGAACCTTCCACAAAATGTTGGGAAGTGCATCAGATCCTCCACTGCCTATGCCATTGCCAAACCCACCTTCAAGAAGAAAGACCTATGTATTCCTATTCCTACTCCTAGTCGAACTTGGGAATCCATCTTCATGGATTACATGTCAAGCTTTACTTCTACTAAGCATGGAAATGACTGTGTTTTTGTGGTTGTTGACAAATTCTCTAAGATGACAATTTTGGTGGCCTGTAAGAAGAGTATCGTAGCGGAAACCATTGCTAAGCACTTCTTTGAACGAGTGTGTGTATACTTTGGGATCCCATAGTCCATTATCTCAGATGAGGAAAAAAGGTTACTAAGTACATTTTGGTCAAGTCTTTGGTCAATGTCGGATACCAAGCTCACTAAGTCCATGACTTTCCACCCCCAAAATGATGGCCAAAAGAGAGGTCATCAGCAGGATGATCGTACACATTTTGTGCATGTACAACTTGAAGCATCCAACACACATGGATGAATGCCTCCCTTATGTCCATCACAACTACAACATAGCTCTCCATAGCTCAACTGGCCACAACCCCTTTCAGGGGGGGATTAGGATTCCAACCAATATGTCCCATTGATGTGGTCATACCATTTGTAGCTACTCAGGCAGATTCAACTCATGTCCTATCTAAAGCTAACAGGGCTAACAAATCCATTGAGTACAGTCAACACATCCTCCAGTAGGTCCATGCCATATTGGATAGAGCCAATGCTAAGTACAAGCAACGACATGATCAACATTGGGTGCCACACAAGTTCTAGGTGGGTGACAAAGTTGGGATACATTTGCATAAGGAATGCCTCTCTTGGCCCCACAACAAGATTCACCCACTCTGATATGGGCCATCCACCATAACCATGGATATAGGGAAAAATGTGTTCGATCTCAACATTCCACTGTTCCTTGGCCCACACCCAGTATTCAATGTGGACCGCCTTCGACCATACTTTCCATCATTGCTGAACACATTCAAAATTGCATAACAACTCAAACCAATGGAGTTAAACCCAAAAAGCATGGAACAGGCCAAAAATGATCAGATCATGGAAACAAAGATACAAAACACTCATCAATAGAGCATCCAACTATATCGAGTTGTCAAAGCGGGCCAACTCCTTCACCAGGGCAAGTGGTTCACTAGGGACCAGGGTCAACAAAAATTTCATCACCTCATGGAGGCTCTGCATGCAATGGGGACCGTTTCTTCCTAAGGAGGGAGGATTGATACAGGTGGATATTGGTGGCCACCCACTTATTCCACCTAGACCTCTAGTATTTTTCATTAGTTTCCTTGTTTATAGCAACATTTACTATTTTTAGCAGTTTTTCGAGCCTTGATCTTCCGGAACAATTTTGATCCCCTAAACAAAGATTTTTTGAGGTCCGTAGCAAGGCCATGGGCTTAAGGAAAATGTTGTAGTACTCAAAGAGATATTTACGATGAGGTTACGACCCTAAGAATTTGGTTGACTAACTAACCCAACAGGGCCCACAAACTCTTGGTTTTCCATCTCCTGGGGTTATAGTTTTGGTTATTTAGGGTTTTCCCTTGTTTTTCAATAATAAAAATTCCCTTGAGCTTCATTGTAACATAATTCAGAGGCATGTAGCCGCCACATATCTTCGTAGAGATAAGATACCATTGCCTGAGCTAGTTTATTTCCATTTATGTATGTAAGCATATTTTAGTTCTTCAATATTAATGAAATGAAGTTTTATTTCTGCTACATCTCTATGTTTTTGTGTATATCTGTATTTTTTTGTGTTCCTGCATAAGTCAGGATCAATGTTGCATGATCAAGGCCTACCTCTACACTTTTTGGCTGAGGCATGCAACACAACAGTCTATTTGCTTAATTGGGTCCTCATTGGATTTTGGGAATGATTACACCAGAGGAGGATTTATAGGGGAGAAAGACAGATGTGTTGCAGTTTAGGATTTTTGGAGCCTCTGTTTACTGCTATCCCTCTGACAACATAATTAGGGGTATTTATGAGTTACACAAAAACTCCCCACAACTACCGTGTGTACTTCCCATCCCTCATAATCACAGTTGTGAGAAGGAGCTTCAGATCCCACAATTAGGAGATTTTAGCTCCAAAGGAGGAGCCTCAAGAAGTTGTGGAGTAGCCACAAATTAAGGAGAAGAGAGTGCAAACATCCATTCAAGTAGAACCATATAGAGAAGGTAGAAAAAGGACTAGGGAAGCTGAGAGACTTGTGCAGGATGCAGTGGAGAGTGTGGTTGCTCCTTCAAATCAGTGCAGGCAGAGAAGTTCACCATTTCAATACACTGGCTACATGGCTCTAATGACTGAGCTTGTAAATAATGAGCCATCCTCTTTCGAGGAAGAAATGGAGAAACCTATATGGGTTGATGTAATGGTGGAGGAATACAAATCCATTGTAAAGAAAAGTGTTTAGGAAGTGGTCCCAATATCAATAGATAAATCAGTTGTGGGTTCGAGATAGATCTTCAATGTAAAGCATGTAGTAGATGGAAGCATAGAAAAACAAAAGGCCAAATTTGTGGCCAAGGGGTACTCTCAAGTTGAGGAGATTGATTATGAGGAGACCTTTGCTCTTGTAGCAAGTTACTCATCCATTAGATCAATTCTTTCTCTAGCTGCACATATGGGGTGGAAGATCCACCAGATGGATGTAAAAATAACATTCCTCAATGGAGTTATTAAGGAGGAGGTGTATATCGAGAAACCATAAGGCTTCAAGACTTTTGATCAAGAGTCTCATGTGTGCAGGCTCAAGCGACTATTGTATGGTCTCAAGCAATCACCCCATGCGTGGTACACTAGGATCGATAATTATCTCACTGGTTTGGGCTTCACGAAAAGTGAAGTGGATGGAAAACTATATCATATTTTGGTAGAAGGTAAATTGTTGATTATTGTCTTATATGTTGATGATTTTATTTTAATTACTAATGAGCAGTTGATCAAGTTTTGTAAGGAGGACCTTGCAAGAGAGTTTGAAATGAAGGACATGGGTCTCATGCTTTACTTCCTCGGATTGGAAGTATGGCAAGGAAATGTAGAATTTTTTGTTCTCAAGGAAAGTATTCCAACGAGATACTTCAGAGGTTCCGCATGGAAAATTATAAACCTATGGAGACACCTCTAGTGAACAACTGGAGGAAAGAGGATGCCACTTCAACTGAGGAAGTGGATACTACTATTTACTAGCAGTTGGTGGGTTCATTAATGTATCTTGTGAACACACGACCAAATATGTGCTATGCAGTCAAGAAACTGAGCCAAGATATGGTTAAGCCAACCAAATTATTTTGGAGGGCAGCTAAGCACGTTCTACAATACCTCAGAGGCACTACCTAGTTTGAACTATGGTACAAATAGACATAGGGAGTGAAGCTATGTGGCTTCACAAATGTAGATTGGGTAGGGAGTAAATCAAACTGAAACAGTACATCAGGTGGAAATTTTAGTGTTATGTCCACAATGGTTTCTTGGTACAACATGCAGCAAATATTTGTGGCACTCAGCTCGGCAGAAGTAGAATACATGGCTACTAGTCAAGCAACATGTGAGGCGATCTGGATGAGAAAGTTGCTTGTTGAATTGTTTGATCAGATTATGGATCCAATTGTGATCTACTATGATATTCAGAGTTGCATAAAGCTCTATGAAAATCCCATATTTCACGATCTATCCATGCATTTAGATATCCAGTATTGCCATTTACGGGACTATGTGCAGAGACAAATAATTTTGTTTCAGTACATTGTGACATATGAACAAGCTACTGAAATTTAGATAAAGGCCTTGTCAAGAGGGAAGTTTGAGTTCCACTTGTGTAGGATAGGGGTGGTTGATAATCCCTTTCTCATTGAGAGGGAGTGTTGAAAATTGCAGTAATAAATTCTCAATTTGGTTTTGGCTTGATTAAATTGAGAAAATTCGAATTTCCACATCAGTAGACAACTTGGATGATGTTAAATTGTATGATATGGCTTGTGTCACCCAATTTACTTAGTAAATTTGAGTTGGAGGAGTTAGAGTTCAATTCTTCATGTGTGATTTCTAATTTGTAGTAATCAAGGTCAGTTATTTCAGGTTGATTTCAATTAAACTAGTTCCAACTTTTGGTGGAACTAGTGGAAGGTCAGTTAAGTAGTGAGACTTCAGTCAAACTCACTGATCATCTAGTTAATTGATCAATCATCCCAAAATAGCTAGTGCATGCAGAGAATTCAAGTTACCTAATTGTGGTGGAGATTCCAAGGCAGTGTAGCATCCGTTGTAGACTAGTCTTGAGTGTAGAGGTGTTGCATGTAGTCAGATGATCAACCTAAGGAATTGAACAATTCAATTAGAGGAGTTTCCTAAATAATAGAGGCCTAAATCCTCAAGGGACAATGCAATGAAACAAGAGTGCAAGCAAGGGAAAAATTTAACTAAGTCTGGATCAACGACCTTCAGTGAGTAGAGATATAGATTGAACACTTGCAAATTATGCTCGGTTGAGAAAATCAACTGTAATACATATATATTTATTTTATTAATGCAAGCAAGAATTGGGGTTTTTAGCAGATTTATTTCCACATATAAAAATACTTGTTGAATGTGTGTTATTTCTTATTGCATGTGTGAGATTTTTGTTCTAAATTATGAATTAATTTTTGTAGAGCAGTAGAGTAGGGTTGTGTCTTGTGATTTTGATTAAAAATTTATGAGTAGTTGCAAATCTACAACCTAATTTCTACATTGAGAGTGCATCTACAATAAAATTTTGCTTCCATTTCTTGTATATTATTTCAAAGTCATAACTCAACATCTTTGTGACCCATTTTGCTACTCTTCTAAAAATAATATTTATTCCAAGATGTATTTAAGACTATCATGATTTGTTTTTACCTTGAAGTGTCTTCCCATTAGGTAAGGGAACCATTTCTTCAGAGCATGTAGTATTACCAAAATTTCCATCTCATAAATAGGTTTGTGTAAATACTTTCCCTTGATTGGATGGATTTCAAAAGCATTAGATATTTATTCTTGCATTAAAACAACACCAATTCCATTCCTGAGGCATCACATTCCACAATCACTAGTAGAAAATGAGAAATTAGTGAATAGGTGACTAAAAAAGTTAGTCACCACAACTTTTCCAAGTGAAATACTACCAAAAATGATCAATCTTAAGTGACTAAACTAAAAACGACTAACATAAATCACTAATTTAGTCGTGGGTTAAAATATGTGACTAGTTAATAAGTAATGCAACTAAAAATGATTACATGAATGACTAATTTAGTCTAAGAACAAAAATACAACTACCTAACAAGTACTACAATAATATGAATCAATTTTTTATGTTAGTCATCTTAATTGTGTCAAGCAATCTAAACTTACAAGTGATAGGGGATTGAAAGGTTCTTAAATATTGGTTGAAGGGTTATCCTTCCTTCAACACTTCTTCATCCTCACATGGTGTATAGGTGAGCCAAATTTGCATTATTCATCTCTAATAATTTTTAATTTTAAAATATATATTTTTAATAAAAAAATTGTTTTATGTATTTTTTAAAAAATCTATTCATTGAATTTAATTGGATCTAGCTCCAATTTGAAATTAATTTGAAGAGAAATTTTAATTTTTAAGACTATAATATCAAATAAAAACTACTTTAATTTCATATTTACTGACCTATATCCATCTTAACCCTAGATCTATCAAGCGCCGAGAGGGATCCAATCTCTTGAGGTGCAAATCTTTTTTTCTAGTGCAAAACATGAGGAAATGTTTGCACCTCAAGAGATTGGACCCCTCTCGGTACTCGATAGTTATAGGGATAATATGGATCTAGGTTGGTTATATAATACTATATAATATCTATATTTGTATTTGTGTCTCTTTGTTATTCTCTCTCTCTATCTCACCCCCCAAACATACACACACACTCTCTCCCTCTCTTCCCCTTCTCTGTCTATCTCTCTCTTCCCCTTCTCTCACTCTCTATCTAAATCCTTCTCTCTGTTCCCTCCCTCTCTCCTCTCTCCCTCACTCTCTCTCCATGACTCCCTTGCCACCCCCTCTCTCTCTCCACCTTTGTCCCTCTATGTTTTTCATGTTCCCTCCCTCTCTTTCCCCCTCCAATTTCATCGCTCTCTCTCCTCATCTCTATCTTCCTTCCTCTCTATCCCTTATCTTCCACCTCCCTTTATCTCTCCCCACCAAATAACTCTCCCTCTCTCGACTCTCTCTTCCATCTAACTCTATCACTATGTCCCCCCCATCCTTATCCATCTCTATGTCTCCATATTTGTCCCTTTCCCTTCTCTCCCTATCTCTATCCTCTCCTCTTATTTCTCTTCCCTCATTTCCTCTCTCCCTCACTCTCTCTCCATCTCTCCTTTTTCACTCCTCTCTCTCTCCACCTCTATCTATCTATGTATTTGTTCTTTCCTCCCTCTCTCTCCCACTCCAACTCCATCTCTCTCTCTCTTTCTCCTCTCTCTTCCTTCCTCTCACTCACTCTCTACCACCTCACACTCTCTTGCCCCCATCACTCTCCTTCTGCCCTCCAACTTTTTCACTATCTCCATCTCTCTCTTCGCCCCCTCCCCAACTGTCTCTTAAATTTGATGACATTGTATTGTGTTTAAGAAATTATCTAAATTAAAAAAAAACTTAATTGGTTATAAAATATTAAACCTATAGTTTGGATAAGAAAATAAAATAATGAAAAACTTTCAAAAATCATGCACTATATTTAATCTATCCCTCAGATACATAGCTAACATGGATCTATGCCACTTCTCTCTCTCTCTCTCTCTCTCTCTATATATATATATATATAAAGAACCGTCATAGATCCATCTTAGCTTAACAAAGCCGATTTACAAGTTAATATCCATGGTAAAGTGAGGGTGAATATCCATGGTTAACAATCTTTCCATATTGTTATAAAATATTTTGATTGTGAAATAGTTTATGTTTTTTGGGCATGTGGTATTGATCTATGGTATTGTAACAAAGGATATTTTTTACAAGTTAATGATATCTAGTGTAATGTGGGGGTCATATTGTCATAAAATATTTTGGTTGTGAAATAAGTTATGGTTTTTGTACTTGTAGTATTGATAATCCATGGTATTGGCCCATGATATTGTAACAAAGCCTATTCACAAGTTAATAACAAAATCAAAATATAACAAATTGAATTTTATTATTTTTATTAATTTGACTTTTTATTATTAATTGAGGCCATATTTAAATGCTTACTCTCATACCAATATCATTTTTAACTTCTTTTTCTTCTTTTTGATTTAGTGTCTTAAGCAAAAAAAAACAATTTCTTATTAAAATTAAATCATTTAACCCAATTGAAATTTATATATTTTATTTTTATATTATAAAATTTCTTTTATTTTTTCCATTATAATTAATTTTTTTTATTTTTCATTTCGGGTTTAGCAATGGGTTCAAATAAAATAAAATATTCACAGATTACAACATCACATTGTAGCACTGCATTTTTCTCTGCCTTGTTGATATTTGCATGGAAATGCCAGAAGAAGGAAGACCATCAACGTGATTTATGGATTTCATGGGATTAGAACCCCAGATGGAGTTTGCATGGGAAACGCATTAGGAGAACATACGATATGGAGGAAGGGAAAGATCATTCGGCATGGAGATTTTGGCCATTTGTAAATGGGTATGAATTTTGACTCTCGAGAGTCCTTCCTTTTTACTAAAGATGATTTTTGTTCTTATGGGTAAACAATTTCGAGGGTTTATATGATCAAAGCATAAATTTCATTTAGAGTTGAGGGTTTAATGATTATGCTAATGCACATCTTGATTGCGGCCAATAATTCATGAAAAGACAATGCACAAGTAAGCATTTTGCATGTCCTTATTGTACAAAGGGTTTAATGATTATGATAATCTAGATCTTGATTGTTGCCAACAATTCAACAAAAGACAATGGACAAGTGAGATTTCATGTCATTGAACAAAAGACAATGGACAAGTGAGATTTCATGTCCTTATTGTACACATCAGTTTGCTCCTCCCTAACTTTTCTATGGTTAGAATGGATGAATTTTTATTTTTTCTTTTCACCTTTTTTTAGTGGTTGATTGTTTGTGTAATGGACTCTACCATGCCCAAATTCAAAGGGCTCAAGTGATGCAAGAAAATTTTCTGGTAATATATACTAGACCTTCCTCAAACTTTGTTACATGAAATTAAAATTTCTTGTAATCATGAACATAAAATATTTTTTGTTTCCTCATTAGATTTTGATCTCAATGCCTATAGTTTTAAACTATGTTACTATATTTTAAGTAGAATATACTTAGACTATAGTTTTAAACTATGTTACTATATTTTAAGTAGAATATACTGAGATCCATTAAACCTTAAAACTTGCCAAAGGTTAGGTTAATTTCAACTAAAAAGAAGGAACCTGAATGGCTTTTGCAATTTAGACTGAATGCTTATAAACAATGATTAAAAATGGAAGAACCAAATGGTATGATAACTTTTACCCACCCATTAATTTCCAAGACCTTTGCTATTATTCAGATCCTTAGCTAAGATATATATATGGCATAGATCCATCTTAGCTTAATTTTATTAAAATCTTATTTTAATTTCTATGGGAATATTTTTAGTAGTCGCGAGGATAACGGGTTTAGAAATATCTCAAATTGTAACATTTTCCCTTTTAGATTCAATTAAAGCATGTTGTAAAATAAAATTTAAATAAAATATTTTTGCTATGAAATAAGCTATGGGTTTTCACATATAGTATTGATAAACCATGGTATTGGCTCATGGTATTGTAACAAAGCCTATTTACAAGTTAATATCCATGGTAAAGTGAGGGTGAATATCCATGGTTAACAATCTTGCCATATTGTTATAAAATATTTTGATTGTGAAATAATTTACGTTTTTTGGGCATGTGGTATTGATAACCCATGGTATTGACCCATGGTATTGTAATAAGGGCTATTTTTTACAAGTTAATAATATCTACCATAATGTGGGGGTGAATATCCACGATTAAGAATCTTGTCATATTGTTATAAAATAGGTTATGGTTTTTGGACTTGTAGTATTTATAAGCCATGGTATTGGCCCATGGTATTGTAACAACACCTATTGAAAAGTTAATAAAAAAATCAAAATAGAACAAATTGAATTTTATTATTTTTATTAGTTTAAATTTTTATTATTAATTGAGGCCATATTTAAATGTTTACACTCATCCCAATATCATTTTTAAACTTTCTTTTTAATTTAGGCCTCTTATGCAAAAATAACAAATTCTTATTAAAAAATAAATCATTTAACCCAATTCAAATTTATATATTTTATTTTATATTATAAATATTTATATTTTATTTTTTTCCATTATAAATATTTCTTTTCTTTTTCATTTTCAGTTTACCGATGGGTTCAAATAAAATAAAAAATTCACAGATTACAACATCATTGTAGCATTGCATTTTTCTCTGCCTTGTTGATATTTGCGTGGAAATGCCGAAATAAGGAAGGCCATCAACGTGATCTATGGATTTCATGGGATTAGAAACATGGATGGATTTTGCATGGGAAACACCTTAGGAGAGCATACAATTAGATGGAGGAAGGGCAAGGTCATTGGGCATGGAGATTTTGGCCATTTGTACATGCGTATAAATTTGGACTTTGGAGAGTTCTTCCTTGGAGATTTTGGCTATTTGTACATGCGTATAAATTTGGACTCTGAAGAGTTCTTCCTTTTTACTAACGATGATTTTTGTTCTTATGAGTAAAGAATTTCGAGGGTTTATATGATCAAAGCATAAATTTCATCTAGAGTTGAGGGTTTAATGATTATGATAATGCACATCTTGATTGCAACCAACAATTCATCAAAAGGCAATGCACAAGTAAGCATTTTGCATGTCCTTATTGTATAAAGGGTTTAATGATTATGATAATATAGATATTGATTGTGGCTAACAATTCATCAAAATACAATGGGAAAGTAAGCATTTTTCATGTCCTTATTGTATAGATCAGTTCGCTCCTCCCTAACTTTTCTAGGGTCAGAATGCATGCATTTTTATTTTTTCTTTTCACCCTTTTTTTAGTGGTTGATTGTTTGTGTAATGGAATCTACTATGCGTTGACAAGGTTAATCCTCTCTACAGATAGAGACGATCCCTCTATCCCAATGCGTGGGTCTAGAAACTGAAGTGACAATCAACTAGACATCTTCCTAGGTTACAATTGAAAATAAGAACGAAAGAGATGGC
Source organism: Pinus taeda (assembly GCA_000404065.3). Taxonomy (NCBI): domain Eukaryota; kingdom Viridiplantae; phylum Streptophyta; class Pinopsida; order Pinales; family Pinaceae; genus Pinus; species Pinus taeda. The sequence goes on along the minus strand of APFE031203480.1, from coordinate 25,099 downwards.
CTACCTTGTTTTGATGTTATTATGATCTTCTTCGTTGAGGACACTGAATCACTTGTGTCACGAGCTTTTTCATTCTTCTCTCAGTGTTTATGCACCTACACAAGAGATCAAGACACAACAAATCATGCCAAAGAAAATAGAAAATCCAATAACAACCTACTTAACTGATTAAGGAATGTCAAGCTAAATGATACATGAACATATACATTTTGAAAGGCCTTGATGTTGAAAGGATCTCCTTGAGTGGTAATCCAAGTCCAATCCAAGAACTCACCAAGAACTCCTTCTCTAAGTCAAATGAATAGCCTCTAGGGACTATCTTAGCATAAGGGTGAAAATAGACATAGACCGACCATTTGGGAATGGGAAAGGATGAATTTATAGGTTGGGAAAGGGAGTTAGGACTTCTCCAAAGATAGGATTAGGCCCTCAACTCAAGGATGTAGCTCATAGGGTTAATACCAAGAGGCAAAGTTGGGAGGATTTGACCTCATCTATGCCAAACAACCTCCAGCTCGTTGCTCTGGAAGCTTCTAGATGACGAAGCTTCTCATCTGCTTTGGGAAAATTTCTTTTTTGGGGATCATCACGGGTATACAAGGGAACATAGCAATGCCATCATGGTTCAAGTATGATGTAATGAGCGACCTCACAGTTTTTAACCTCATAAGGGCGATGAGTCTCAAAATAGGGTTTTTAGAGTTATTTCTTCAGGGAAAGCTCAAGGCATTTTCCAATCAATGCTTAGGAGGGATCTGAACTGCATATATAAATGAGTACACTGCATGATAGTCATGTTTCAGGCACTTCAAGGTATGTCACATGGAAATATAGGAGGTGTGAAAAAATATTGTGTAATACCATGCCCAAATTCAAAGGGCTCAAGTGATGCAAACAAATTTTCTGGTAGGATGCAAATACTAGACCTTCCTCAAACTTTGTTACATGAAATTAAAATTTCTTGTAATCATGAACATAAAATATTTTCTATTTCATTCTTAGATTTTGATATCAATGCCTATAGTTTTAAACCATGTTACTATAGTTTAAGTAGAATATACTTAGATCCATTAAACCTTACAACTCTCGAAAGCTTAGGTTAATTTCCACTAAAAAGAAGGAACCTAAATGGATTTTTCAATTTAGACTCAATGCTTATAAACAATGATTAAAAATGGAAGAACTCAAATGGTCTGATAACTTTTACCCACCCATCAATTTCCAATACCTTTTCTATTATTCTAAACCTAAACAGAGAAAGTAGAGGAAGAAGAGGAGCCTGGATGAGGTGGACCCTAACCTGCTTGATACTTTTCAAAAGCTAAGCATGCCCTTGACTAGGAGAAGAGATTGACCAACTTTGTTGTAGATGCTGTTTTTGACAGTGTTTTCATTGCTACCATGCATAGGTAGACTCTATAGGAAGTTGAGGTTATATTTTGTTTGTTATAAGAGGTAATTGAGGAGTATCTTGATCTAGTTAGAAAGTAACTTGGTAGGTTTTTTCCTCTTGCTGATAACTATTATGCTGCATTGTATTTTTTTTAGTTATAGCTCCTTCTATTAAATCCCCAAGCACACTTTGTCACCCATGGAAATATCAGCTTATTTCAGGATGAATTAGATGGAGACCAGGCAGTTTGAGAGGACTCTTATTGTTGTAGATGAGAGGAGTTTTGTGAGGTGAGAGGAGTTTTGTGACATATATTGAAGGATGCACTACACCATTTTATGACACCAATCATCTCCATGCCATAGTAGTGGATCTCTATTGCACCGAGGGAGCAACGATAAAGTATTCCACTGTAACAAATTGGTATGTCAGGGACGAGGAATGAAGACATGGAATTTATAATTTTATTATGAAAAGATTTTTGTGTGATGGAGTCAAATCAAGGATTTCATGGCCCTGAGTAGAGACTAGTTCAACAATCACCTGGAAATACTTAAGCATTGTTTTGAAAGGTGATGATGCAATTGGAGAGTTATATTATGTTGCCTTGAAAAATAACTATCAATAGGGGGAACAAAGATGATCCATATAGGGAAGAATTGTAGGAGTAGGATTGTTTCTAAAATTATATCTATAGGCAAGTCAAGGAACTACTACAGAGGATTAGTGTAGGTGCAACCAAATTCTCATAATGCAAGGAATTGTTCATAGTGTCATTCGATGCTCATCGGTGACCAGGCAACTGTAAATACTTATCGTTACATTTAGGTGCAATTTGAGTTACATTCTAAAGTCTCTAATTTCATTTATTGATAGTCCTTGTGTCCTTGTCTCTCTTAATCTCATTGTGGTAGGATTGGAATGGTTTAAAAAATAAAGCATATCATTGAGTAAAATAGACACCCACATGTCACTACATGTCATTGTGCATACTCTTTGTTTTTTATATAATTAGAAGTGATAAATATGATGTGTGCACAACTAACAATCTTAGTAGGCATGATAAATCTAGTCTTAGCATGGAAATCGAAACCAAGAATCATAAAATATCAATAAATTTATCACATGGAGTAAAAAACACAATAAAAGGTTCTATGCCAACATTGTCTATTTAATGCAAGATACTACTAATATTTCATAATTTTCAAAGATGGTGGATGTCATGAAGATGCCCTCAAGCAAATTTATTGACTTGAAGATAAGATGGTCAGTGCAACCATTTACTTTAAATAGGCTAAATTTAGGTAATTAAAACAAGTTTGAAAATCACTAGAAACACCACCCCCACATCCTTTTATTTCCAGTTGTATAAGTTAATATTGAATAAAATTATGAGCACTTCCATTTAAATTGGCCATACATAAAATAACAAACAAGGTTGATGATTTTAAAAGTTACATCCATCATTAAATATAATATATGACAAGCATAGATCATAATTTTAAAGGCTATATTCATCACTAACTATAAGATAAGAGTTAATGACATGAGAAATGTTTTACCTTGATATAACATGTAAATGTCATATTACTTATAACTCATGCATATTGTATCTTATTATGCATATTTTAATTTTATAACTTCAATATGGATAATTTTTTACATTTAAATTGTCAAATATGTAGAAGTTACATTACACTAGCTTAAATTCACACACAAATAAAATATCGTAAATATGGGGGAAATGAGTAAGAATTTTCACACTGGTTTAAAATTTCACCTTGGTTGGTGAAGAACCAATTCAATGCTATTTTTGGTGGAGTATGGAAGGGAAATGAGTAAGAAGTTTCACACTAGTTTAAAATTTCCCTTTGGTTGGTGAAGAATCAATTCAATGCTATTTTTGGTAGAGTATTAAGCATTTTCAAACTAGTTTAAAAGAGTATTAAGCATTTTCACACTAGTTTAAAAGTTCCCCTGGCTGGTGAAGAACCAATTCAATGCTATTTTTGGTGGAGTATCAAGTTATTAACCAAAGATAAAAAATGTTAGTCTTAAGTTACATTTCACGTAGTTATATCTACCCTGGCATAACTATAATATTCCAACTCCATTTTTTTTTATTATATAGAAGTGACATTTCATGTAGCTAAAGAAGTTAAATTTATGTGTTTTAGATAGATATTACATTTTACATAGCTATATCTACTGCGACATAACTATAATATTCCAACTCTATTTTCTGCACACTTTTCAACATTTTAGAGATTTGTTTATGTTAGTGTGATTATATAATTAAATAGTTGATATTGTTTAAGACATCTCCTATTTGCAAGATTTTGAATTCTTAAGTGGGGTCTTGGGTAGGTTTTTTTTCCTACCATATATCATGTTTTAAGTAGATGGTGTTTTGTAATTCATCCAAGAGACTTTAGGAGGACCCTTGAATTGCATGCTTGTTTCCATTATACATCTAATATTTGCAACCTTTTCCACATGAATAACCCAATAGCCCATGTTGAACATGAAGCAAGTACCTCAAAAATTGGGGAATATCAATTATTCTATTTCCAGAGGGGGATAGATCAAGAGAAGGCAATGAAAACTATCATAAATGTATTTTGTCAAGTTGTATTTAATGAAATCCCACTATAATTTTATACTAAAGTAAATCAATTGATGAATTTGAAGCTTGAAGGTAGTGTTGAATAGGTGTTGCAAGGTATCTCTACAACACTATCTATCTACACGATTCTAATGCCATGAGATGGTGTCTCAATAACACTATTGTCCAGTGACGAGTGTTAGATGTAGATAACTTTCTCATGTTCTACAGGTAAATCATATCATTATATTTCTATGAAATCTTAGAATGTGTTCAAAGTTTGTCTCAGATAAGGAAATATGTATGTACTCTTGAATTTATCTATGTTATAATAAGATCAAGAATAAAGTTGTCATTGCAAATAATTGGGATCTACCATGTAAGTTTACTTTACTACATGAAATTCTTTATTTGATAGATCCCAACTAATTAGAGTTGAATTTATTTTTGTTGTAATGAGATTAAGATAAAGTTGTCATTTTAATCACTGAAATCTACCATGTAAGATTTATTCACTACATGAATTTTTTTATTTTTTAGAGCCTAACTTATTAGGATTATGAAGAGTCCTCTTTCATGACAATATTTATGAATTCTCTATTCTTGCTCAAAGAATTACATATTACAGAAAGGTGGAAAATAAATGAGATGCAACTGAATGGTTTCTATTTTAGAATGTGTGGAAGGAGTATAAAATCATTTTCAGTTGTGTTTAGATATTTTGGAGCACCTGTTGGGTAAAATTAATTGCTTAATAAATAAATAAAACAACTAATCACCTAGACATTAATTATCAACCCGATGAGCGACTTTTTATTTCAAGGCAATCAACAAAATATATGCATAACAATACCAACAACTAACACTGGTTCTATATGATTGCGTTCTATACTATCAAACTCATTCAACAAGAAACAAAATGTATGACTTGAATAATAAAACTAAAATTAAAAAGAAGAAAGTAAATGACAGGAAAAGAACTATGCTAATCACATGGTTTGAATCAATACTAAATTAAATCACACCTTACTGAATTGGAAATTTAAGCTATTACACTCAACATAATTCAAATTCTAATCTAGAGCAGTAAATTAAATGAAATCTAGAAATTGGATGAAATAACTAATCTAGAAAATGCAGCAAACAACAAATTAATTAAAAGAAAGGAAATCTACTTCAAAGAACAATGATTGAAATTCAAAGAAACAAACACACAACTAAACTATTGTAGATGTTCAAGGCAACACCTCGTCCAAGGTAGTGGGCCCAAATACCCAAGACTTAGTTCCACCTTGAGAAGTAACTCAGATCAGATTACAAATAATGGATGTAGAACTCAATGGATAACTTCCTTCATTAAAACATATGAGAGAAATAATTACACCATAATGAAGCTCTTAGCTTTGCCTCAAATTCAACAATTGTTCATCCTATCATCTCTCATCTCTTATCTCTTCTCCTACATCCTATCTAACAATTGTCCATCTCTTATCTCCTAATTATCTCCCAATTATCCCCCAATTACCCTCTAATTCTCCTCCTATTCTCCTTCTCTCATTGATCTCTCTTTTCATTTAAATACACATAGAGCAAAGGGAAGTTACAACAAAGCTGATTACAAAATTATTTCCATTACAATTTTGGATTGATTATATAATATTAATAAACAATATTAGATCTAAAATATTTTCTCATTATGATTCACTTGGAACAAGTCGAATACGGTATTGCAATTGGAAGAATTTTGAAAATGTCCGCAACAACAAACCTGAGAAAATTGTCTTCGAAGAACCTTTTGTTTCTCTTAATACAGATTGAATTTTGGAAAATCGCTCATCACAAAACTAATTCGGCCTGTTCCGGAGAAAACCCATGTTTCATATTTTCTATATTCTCCTTAATTTGTTCGAAACCTCCAATGTAAATCTGTCACTTCTTATTCCAGTGAATTTCTGAGTTGGAATATTTAATTATGAGTTGGAGATCAAATTTGCAATCTGGAAAAGATCTCGGAAGCTAAAATCATGAGTGATGTTACAAAAAATTCATTAATAAAGCATCATTGGTAAAATCATGCATAATAGTGATCAATTTATTAAAAATAAAGGAGAAGAAATAATCTTTATCCATAAGAGCATAAATAATTATAAAATGGAATTATATGATAAATTGTGATAAATGACATGATAAATAAGGGTAGAAATGGATGAAATAGTTGTTAAAAAGTGATAATAATAATGAAAAATTAGCGGCCCAACATACCCCCAAACTGAATATGTTGCATGTCCTCATGCAACCCAAAGCCTTTGTATTAACCAAGCTATAATAATAAAAAAAGTTCATCCCAACTTATGAAATTGATGGAACAAATGAGTTCTTCCTCAAATAATGAATATTTAATTTTAGCAATGCTGATGAAGGCATAACAATTTTCACATTGACTTTCAACTATATGTATATGAAGTTGCAGCAAAATATGATATAAGTAACGACGAACTTCATTAAACATTTTCTCAACAACTACAAATTAGATTTTGCTAAAATTTTGCAAGCAAATTTCTATTATATTAATGCTTTTCTAATCCAAAAATCATATCGTTTTGATGCACGGATCATGAGATATAAGCAAAATGCTGCAGGTGACAGTGCATGATTTTTGAAATTTTACAAACTAATTTAACTTGAAATTTTATGGGTTTGTGTATTTTAATGATTCCTCTTTGTTGTCCAAAAATCACAAGAGTTCAGTTCATAGTTTTAAAGATATACACAAATCAATTTCCGCACTGTATAAAAATGAAATTGTATGCCTTAAATGAGAAAGAAAGTAGAAAAATATCTATCATGTGAGCAATTCCCCCCCCAACTGGAGAATTAGTATGCCCTCATGCAATACTAGAACACAAATTGAGGTGGTTCTACAATTGTTGTTGAAATCTATGATTGGTATAAAACAACATGGAATAAGGAAGGTTTTGAAAATGAACAAGGAGATCGAGGGATCATGGCATCGTCATAATAAATAAAAAATGAAAGTAAAACTCCCCCAAACTGAAAGCTTCTATGTCTTTGAAAAAGGGAAGTGGTAAATATGTGGAATGAATGATGATAAATAATGCTCAATGGATTTTCATGAAATTCTCCTAAACTTTTAATAAGTCAGAGACTTATGCTATTTTACCTCAAGTTTTACCTTTGAAAAAAATGTGGAATGACATGTATGGACTGGAATTTTTTGAAGCTGATGTAGGTTGAGCTGATGTTGAAAGTGATGCAAAAGGTGGAAGCCATGCAAGCACATCCTATCTGAACAATTGTGAGCCACTTTTGTTAGTTGCAATAGTGTGGACTTGCTGCAAATAGAGTTTCCCCCTATACTTGTTGTTCTCTTGTAAGAAATTCATTATTCTGCATGCAATTTTCTTGAATCCATAGTTTTAGTTTTGAACAACAACAAATAAGCCATATGCAAAAATTTCAATCAGAAAAAGCTTTTGTATAAATGCAATAATAATATTTTGTCAAATCAGAAAGTTATGGCAGAGTTCGGTAATTATTACGCATGCTATCCCATAATTCATACCTTCCCCTGTCCAATTAGAAAAGGGTGTCCATGACCATAAAGCATAGGAAAAGGGAAGGGATATTGAGGATTCATAAATGTAGGCGACCAATCAAATACAAGCGGCGTAAAATATGATAAAGGAAATGAAAGCATTACACATCAAAAGATTTGAAATGCCCAAAAAAAGAATAAAACAGAGATTAGATTATTATGTAAATAGATATTTACCTTAGGTGGAAAAGTGACAAATGTGTGACTGGTGATAAATGTTAATGACTGGTGGTAGAGTGATTAGATAATAATGATATAATGCATATAGTTTACCATGCATGTCGGCTACTAGAAATGCTGTTCAAATGAGAAATTTTCCTTTAGAAACGAATCCATAGGTGGTAATAGGATAAAGAGTATTTGGCAGTGTAACATAATACTTCAATACCACAAGCAGAGCCATTGCTGCCAACAGGCATTCAGAGCCTCGACAGGGTTGCTTTTTAACCCCAAAAAATGAGCTGGAGTCCTCCATTTAGTATTTAGATAGTTTTTTGTTTTTTATTGCTATAAAGAGACCACTATGCTGGCATGGTAACCAAATAATCATATTGTAATTCATTAGGATATAACAAAGTGATTAGGCTGGATCGTGATGAGACCCCTTGTACTTTTGAAGGTTTTAACCATCAAGAAGGTTATTACCTTGGTGTGCTGGCCATAATGGAATGTTACCTGTTACACCCTTATGATCATGGTAGGTTGGCTCGTGATGAGACCCCCTATCCTCTTTAAGACAATGCTTGTTACATTTTCATATTTTTATATTTTAATGCTTTTATTGTAAAGAGAGGGAGGCTCATTTACTCCTTAAGAGTTAGGGATGTTGTAAGAAGTAAAAAAAATGCCAATGAAAGTTATGCTTTCCCCCCCATACCATCATATCAAAGGGATTTATCCATTTGAAAGTGTAAAAGATAAACTAGCATGGTAATAGAATATTAAATCATTTTATGATGTGTCCAAAGAGAAGATATTCAACCAGTCATTATATAGGTGCACCATGTCAGCTTCAAAATAAAGATGATTATCAAAAGGTTTGATAAGTCATAATGCTATTAATATTATTGTTTTTCTTTATCTTAGGCACAAATCCAACCAGATGGTTTTTTATTCAAAACATAAAAGAGAGAAAAATGACAAAATGACTGGCGATGGAACAGTAAAGAGAAATCACAGTTATTCCTACAAAAATGCAAAAAGTGTTGTTCAATTGATTGAATAGCAATCGTTCAATCAATTGAATATCAAAATCGAAAAGAAAAACATGCAAAGGTGTTTTTCAATCTATTGAACAACAATCGTTCAATTGTTTGAATAACAAAAGTAAAAAAACACAAAAGTGTTGTTCAATCGATTGAACAACAATTATTTAATCGTTTGAACAACAAAAATAAAACATGCAAAAGAGTTGTTCAGTTGATTGAACAAAAATCGTTCAATCACTTGAACAACAAAAATAAAACACGCAAAAGTGTCATTCAATCGATTGAACAACAATCGTTCAATCGTTTGAACAACAAAAATAAAACACGCAAAAGTGTTGTTCAATTGATTGAACAACAATCGTTCAATCATTTGAACAACAAAAATAAAACACGCAAAAGTGTCATTCAATCATTTGAACAACAAAAATAAAATACAAAAAAGTGTTGTTCAATCGATTGAACATCAATCGTTCAATCGTTTGAACAACAAAAATAAAACACGCAAAAGTGTTGTTCAATCGATCAAACAACAATCGTTCAATCGTTTGAACAACAAAAATAAAACATGCAAAAGTGTTGTTCAATCGATCGAACAACAATCATTCAATCATTTGAACAACAAAAATAAAACATGCAAAAAAGTTGTTTAATCGATTGAACAATGATCATTCAATCGTTTGAAAAACAAAAATAAAACACGCAAAAGTATTGTTCAATCGATTGAACAACAAACGTTCAATCATTTGGACACCAAAAATAAAACATGCAAAAGTGTTGTTCAATTGATTGAACAACAATCATCCAATCATTTGAACAACAAAAATAAAACATACAAAAGTGTTGTTTAATCGATTGAACGACAATCGTTCAATCGTTTGAACAATAAAAATAAAACACACGAAAGTGGTGTTCAATCGATTGAACAACAATCGTTCAATCGTTTGAACAGTAAAAATAAAACACGCAAAAGTGTTGTTCAATCGATTGAACAACAATCGTTCAATCGTTTGAACAACAAAAATAAAACATGCAAATGTGTCATTCAATTGTTTGAACAACAAAAATAAGACACACGAAAGTGTTGTTCAATCGATTAAACAACAACACACACACAAAAATAAGAGTTGTTCGATCGCCAATAGAGCGGAAACTACAACTTTGAAGGAAGCAACACCTGAAACAAAAAAACATAAGAGAAAGTAGAAAAGAAACAACACTTGATTTAAAAACAGTAAATAAATTAAGTTACAACAACTATGATGTTATTTCCTAAAGAAATATCAATCTGTCAATGGAAAAAAATGATCTTTTGGAAAAATGTTTTGGCAATAGTGACATAAATCTTCAAATGGGAATAAATTCTCCATTTTTTCTATTATGAATCTATTAGCTAATAAATTGGATGAAATTCCCTTGTTTCATTAACATTTCTTTCAAGAATCACTTGTTCATAAATTGACTTCTTTTATTCTCCTAGAACCTGCAAAAAACGAGTGTCTACCTGCAATAAAACATGAAATCGTGGAAGAAGAGAGGTGATCGGGCTCTCATAATCCAAGAAATATGAAGAAAATAACAAGTATTTACTCTGTAAAAAAAGTCCACAGGAAGATAAACAAAGAGAAATATTATTTGTCACCTGCGGGAGAGCAATGGTCGATCATACTAACCAACAGTGTTTTAATCATAATTCCTTTGTTTTTCGTTTGATTTAAGTGATTCCAAAACCAAATGAGATCTACTTAAAAGGTATATCACAAATAGAAATAGGTTTTTAAAATTTCATGAGATGATCTGTCAAATTTACTTCTGACGACTTGCATAACAGAGTCATTTTCAATTTCTCAGCTTAGACCAACAACGAATATTTTAAGCATACATTTTTTGTTTGAGGATGGATTCAAATGATTAAAATTGGAGATTAAATTAGATTAATTTATTTATCTCCAATAGAAATAGCTTTTGAAGACAAGAAGAATTGATGGGTCAAATACTCTAATGAATAGCTGGAAAAATAGAGTTTTAACGGTGTTGATTTACGATAGACAATTAGTATTTGGGTCATAACTTTCTCATACGATGTCAAAATCGAGTGATTTAAATTGAATTGTGAACTAGATTCATAGAGGAATATACCATAGAAACATGTTTTAGAAATATAGTCATTTAGGCCTCCAAAACTGATTGTTCGAACTCTATTCCCGAGCTACCTACTAGACATCTTGTCAATGTTTTGGTTATAACTTTTTCGTTTCAAATCCAAATGGAATGATTCAAATTGGGTTGGAAATTAGACATCAAGGGATAATTAGGGTAGAAATATGTTTTAACAATATTCCCTCTTTTTCCCTCAGAACATTATTGTCCTGAGTGTGTTTTCAGAATTTTCATCAAGCTCGCAAGCAAAAAAACATGACATTCAAGCAATTTTTCCAAATTGGTGATAAAGATGAATATGAGTGTTTTAAGAACTATTATTTTCAATATAATAAATCTACATACACAAATAAATTAAAATATTTATCACCGATGTTGATTTCCAGAGCGTGTTGTAACAAAAACAATTATTTTTACATAAAAAGTGTATTTATTTATGTCCTTATTTATTTTTATTTTCTACTCTAACCTACTCTACTTTGAAAAATGAATATGATTACGCATAAGAGTACTTCCAGTGGAGCCATTTTTGAAATAAGGCCTACACATACCCAAATTTGAAAAATGCATGCTAATAAATAGTAGGGTATGAGAAGCCAACTTCCCTTGAAAATATGGTGTCAAAAATTGTTGGAGTATGGAGTGATGTTGCAAACAAATGATGGAGTGAAACCAATATTCAATATATCCTTTACTTTCTTGATTTCCCACAGCCTTCATATCATGAAGTTCATGAGTTTTTAAAATGACTTGTTGATGCATACTAGAAGAAACCTCATTTTCTTCCATAACTTCTACAATTTTTGGATTTGAAACATTCCCAATCTCAATATAAGTTTTATGAAATGGTGCATGTGAGATAGAATGGGTGGGAAGGGTAGGTAAATTTTTCAGTTCAACACTATAAGCATGTTGTATTGGTTTATTAGGGTGATGGTGTGGAATGAGTTGAGAAGGAAATTGTGTAGGGCACAATTTGATGATGTAGTTGATTGGGTTGTGCGAAGGGTTTTGATAGACAAGCAAGATGTTGTTGAAAAGTTAGAAAAGAATATGGATGATGTGTTTGTGCCACAATATGTTGGAGAGTATCCATGTAATCATAATATGAACCATGCCAAACTCGTAGACAATAATGGTGAGGGTTATATTGAGATTGACATGGTTGCCCTAACAGAGGAGTATTCCATAATGAATTATGTAAGTAAGAAAATGGAGAGGAAGTGTTTTGAATCATACATGTAGGCCACGGTTTCCATGGTTATGAAATTGTAGCAGCTTCCCCATCTATTTGATATGATGCTTCCATCCTAGATAAGACATAATAACTATCTATGGGATGCTCCTTTTGGCAATGAAGGAAAAACACTTCTTCAATTTCTTGATTTTTTGAACCTGTAAAACATCCAATTGTGAATTTAGAGAGCTAATAAAATCAAATTTAAAATGTTCAAATAAATCATTGATTTCAACTCTTATATCTCCTATTCTTGTAGTAGATTTAGAAAAAGAAAGAAGAAACTTCTATAGAATTCTTACCATCCTTGGAGATTCCTCTTGAGTACCTTATGCATAATTCACAAACATCATCATATGATAACTGAAAAACATCACCTTTCCCTATCAGATTTAAGAGTTCTAAAAGTTTATCTTTGATTCCTTTAAGAAGGAGTGTTTTTAAGATCTCTTTTTTCAAATGCTTATGCTTTGATTTTTGAAGGTTGTAATGAAATCGCTCTACATAATCCTCCAAGATTTCATCTTCCCCCTGTATCATATTGAAAATATCTTCACCGGCCTTGAAATAGTCTTGGTACTTCTTCAAGAATACATTCTTCATGTCCTCCCATGTTTGGATGTAGTTCCCACCAAGGCTCATAAACCATCGGAGAGCTGCTCCTTTTAGAGTAAGAGGAAACACTTTCAAACTTTGATCATTAGTACAATAATCATATCCTCTACAAAGTACTGCAAACTCAAATAAGAATGTATCTGGATCTTCATTTGCAAAACCATCAAAATTTGGTAAAGAAGACGGGGGAATGATGTGCATTTTTGTCACTCCTATATCTTTGATAGGGATTTCAAAAGTAGAAATGTGAGCCATTTCTTACTGAAACAAAAGATGTTCTTCATGTGCTACTTTGAGGTTCCTCATTCAAATGTTCCTGTCAATTGGTTAGTGGAATGGGTGGTGCTTACATCACCACTTGAGTATAATTATGAGATTTTTTTAAAATTCTACCTCTAAAATTCCTACTTCTATCAGTGCATGCTATATGACCTAAGCCTGACTACTGAGGGTAGACCCATCACTGGTTCCCCAAGATGCGAACATAGGTTCTTACCTTCCATTTTCAATATCCATCTCTCACGAAGTCATGTATGCATCTATAACCAGATATTAGTGTGGTAGTGAAATTTGACTGCCTCCCCGACAATGATGCCAAAATGTTGGGTAAAATTAATTGTTTAATAAATAAATAAAACAACTAATCACCTAGACATTAATTATCAACCCGAAGAGTTTATTTTTATTTCAAGTAAATTGGCAAAATATATGCATAAGAATACCAACAACTAAAACTGGTTCTATATGATTGTGTTCTATACTATCAAGCTCATTCAACAAGAAACAAAATGTACAACTTGAATAATAAGACCAAAATTAAAAAGAAGAAAGTAAATGATAGGAAAAGAATTATGCTAATCACATGGTTTGAATCAATACTAAATTAAATCACACCTTACTGAATTGGAAATTTAAGCTATTACACTCAACATAATTCAAATGCTAATCTAGAGCAGTAAATTAAATGAAATCTGGAAATTGGATGAAATAACAAATATGGAAAATGAAACAAATAACAAATTAGTTAAAAGAAATGAAATCTACTTCAAAGAACAATGATTGAAATTCAAAGAAACAAACACACAACTAAACTATTGTAGATGTTCAAGGCAACACCTCATCTAAGGTAGTGGGCTCATTTGATCAAGACTCAGTTCCGCCTTGAGAAGTAACTTAGATCAGATTACAAATAATGGATGTAGAACTCAATGGATAACTTCCTTCATTAAAACATATGAGAGAAATAATTATAGCATAATGAAGCTCTTAGCTTTGCCTCAAATCCAATAATTGTTCATCCTATCATCTCTCATCTCTTATCTCTTCTCCTACATCCTATCTAACAATTGTCCATCTCCTCTCTCCTAATTATTTCCCAATTATCCCCCAATCACCCTCTAATTCTCCTCCTATTCTCCTCCTCTCTTTGATCTCTGTTTTAATTTAAATACACAGAGAGAAAAGGGCAGTTACAACAAAGTTGATTACAAAATGATTTCCATTACAATTTTGGATTGATTACATAATATTAATAAACAAGATTAGATCTGAAATATCTTTCCATCATGATTCAGTTGGAACAAGTCGAATCTGGTATTGCAATTGGAAGAATTTGGAAAACACCCGCAACAACAAATATGAGAAAATTGTCTTCGAAGAACCTTTTGTTTCTCTTAATACAGACCAAATTTTGGAAAATTTCCATTCATGAAACTAATTCGGTCTGTTTTGGACAAAACCCATGTTTTGTTTTTCTATATTCTCCTTCATTTGTCCGAAACATCCAATGCAAAACTGTCACTTCTTATTCCAGCGAATTTCTGAGTTGGAATATTTAATTATGAGTTGGAGATCAAATTTGCAATCTAGAAAAGATCTTGGAGGTTAAAATCGTGAGTGATGTTACAAAAATTCATTGATAAACCATCATTGGTAAAATCATGAATAATAATCATCAATTTATTAAAAATAAAGGAGAAGAAATAATATTTATCCATAAGAGCATAAATAATTATAAAATGGAAATATATGATAAATAATGATAAATGACATGATAAAGAAAGGTAGAAATGGATGAAATAGTTGTTAAAAAGTGATAATAATAATGAAAAATTAGCGGTGCAACAACACCCACTAAAGTGCTTCATTTTCATCGTTATTTCTATTTCTACTATCCCAATGCTTCTAGAAGTCCTTCTCCAAAGTGATCCCTTAACTATCTTGGAGGGGAATTCATTACTTGATTGGAACCCACAGATTACATTTTGATTAGGAGTAAGGGATGAGAAAGATTCATATTGTTCAATATATTCCACAAGTTAAAAGAATATAGAATGATTGCCTTTCTGTTTAACTGATACGACAATCACTCGTGCAGTTGTTAGGATTTTGAGACCTTTTTCAATGAATTGTTTTCTTCTAAAAGTTATGTTCTCAATTAAATAAATTAAAGATGAGGTGAAAATGATGCAATGAAAGGATTTTTTGTTTTAGTGCCTAAGAATGCCTTGCTAATGTGAAGGGCTTGGTATTTTCTTGACTCAATATTAGTCACATTTGACTTCCTAACATTTCTTTTAATTTCTTTTTTGTTGTGTTTATATTGCTATCCTTGAAGTTGGTGATCTACTTTGTGTGTAATAGGAAGTATTAACTACTAAGCACTCTCAAAGGTGGTATTGATGGATGACTAACTTTAAATGTCCCTACTTGACACTTTAGTATTACTTGATCATCCAAATAAAGTATTAATCAATATTAAAGGGAAGATGATTAACATGTAGTGTTTCCTGGATTGTCATATAATCACTGCATTTTGGCCCCCCATAATATATTTGAGGTTACTTTTTGGTTGTTACTTGTGGAGCTTCCCTTTGGCTCAGAAAAACATCGAGGATAAATTTCCGTTGCATTGGCATTGGACATCATCAAAGAGGAATTCACCAAAAATTGTAGTGGACATGGGAGCAATTAGTACAATGAGTGATAACCGCTAGGGAAACATCGAGGCACCATAATTTATTGTGTATTTATATTCACTTGAAATTAACTAGTCACAAAAAGTACCTTTTTTTTCTAAATATTTTCATGTATACAAAAATACTAAAAATGCAATTTCAGACTAATTATTCAAACTAATTATTATTTGGCAGTCATAATTTATAATTAAATAGTATGATATGATTAATATTATAAGACACAACTATAGGGTCTGATTGTAAGGGGAATTGTAACAATATATGCACACTTTTGATTCTATTAGACAATCATCTCTCAGAGTGTGATATCCATCCAACGAAATATACTCCTAGAGGCCATTGTGGGATAGAAATTTTTTCTTTCAATGGACAAGTGGTGATATATTTTCTTAGGCCTTAGTGTTCTACTTCCCTAAGGTTTTGACACTACTCACAACTAGCACCTTCATTCAACCAAGTGAGGTACTCATCTTGGAAAGTTGAATCATTTTGTCTCCACAGTCCAATATGATGTTGGATCAGTCTCATGATCCTAAAAACATAGGTCATAATAGCAAGGAAATTTTACTATGGTCAAAAGAATGTCCAAATTTAAGCAAGATGACTCTTTTAGAACAAGCAATAAGGATATTTTTTACATTGGTCTTTTTTTTCCATTTGTTTTCACAAGTTATATTTTCCTAATATTTTTAACATGTAACTTAGTTGGTATGATTATGCCTAAGGTTTTGTTGAAGGTTGAATACTAAGTTCCTAAGGTGTTATTTTCTATGGTGACGTTTTATTTTCTTTGTTTATAAAGGCCATCTAGCCACGTAGTGGCCACTATCGAATGTTAAGGTATATGCCGCATAAATATTTTACAGTCTACTTTATTTTATATTCAAGTATTCATCGTATTTCATGTCTTATACTCTGCATTGTATCTTCTTTCATTTTCAGGAGAGAAACTCAATATTGATGGTAAGAAACAGCAATTGAAGAAAGAGGATAACAATAACACTGGAGTGACAAATGCAAAATGAGATAGAGAAGAGAATCTGTCTAGTGATACCCTTAGAGCCAATATCTTGCATAAGACACACTCATAGAGACTGATGGTCAAGCCTTCAGAGTTGGTGAATTCACTTGAAATGCTTTGGAAACACAATGATAATGTTTTGAAATGATGAAACAATATTTCATGTGTAAATTGTAGTCCAACTGATATTAAGTTGGAAACTCGTATTGTAATACTTGATATTTTATATAATAAAATTTATATGGTTGAAATTATTTTTATTTGCACTTGATATTATTTAGCCTTGTAATTAACATATGCCATTTTGTGTTATCATATTAGATAAACATGTACATTGTATGGCATTTTTTTAAAATTTAGTCACAAAATCATACTAATTAATTTATGTTGATTAATAATGAACACATAAAATCAATCTAAAACTACTAAATTAGGAGTTTATATTAATTAATGATGAACATGAATATATGGCTAAATTAGTCGTTTATAATGATTATGAATAAAATTAAATGAAATGAATAGAAACTACTAAATCAGTCGTTTATATAATGAATATGAAAATACCAAAAAAGATAAATGACTACTGCAAATGATAATTTTTTTTTTATTAAAATGATGACTAAATTTTACATATATACTACTATTAGTAGCTAATTTACAGTATCTTATAATACAACTAAAATTTAGTCATATTTCTTTGGTCATTAATTGGTTTCAAATGATGACTAAAATTTGCATATATATGACTATTAGTAGTTAATTTACAGTATCTTATAACACGACCAACATTTTGGTCATACTTCTTTGGTCATTAATTGGTTTTCTTGAGGATTCATATAGTAATATATTTTGTTGTATATTTGGTCATTAATTGCGACAATTAATGACTAAACCAATGAAAAATTTATGACTAAATATACTACTAGATGTTAAAATTGAGGAAACCAATTAATGACTAAGCTAAAAATGACTAAAAGTTGGTCACGTTATAAGATATTGTAAATTAGCTACTATTAGTCATCGACTGAAAAATGGTTGTTTGTATGCAAATTTTAGTTGTTTTTTTAGTAATTAATTAGTCATTTTGTACTAGTGAATAAATAATTTTGTGAAGTCCGATGTAGCTAATACTGAAGCTCGATACATCGCCTATTTATGATGTTCAAAGGCCTTAGTTTCTTTTGGAGTCCAAAATAATGCATATTTCTTCAATAATGTTGTTAGTGGTGCTGCTATTTTCCCATAATTCATAGCAAACTTGTGATAACACCTTGTTAACCAGAGAAATAATTGAAGATGCTTTAAGGTTGTGGGTATTTTCCATTCCTTTTTGGATTTAATTTTGTTAGGGTCACCCTTAACACCCTCATGAGATACAATATGGCCCAAATATTCCCCTTCGTATACCCCATAGAAACATTTGGAAAGTTTTGCATGCAATTATTTCTCCTCCAATAGTTTGAGAACCCTATCAACATGTTGAATATTTATTCTATTTATTCCTCCGCTTTTCTCTATTCTTTATTGAAACCTTTGTCCTGATGATGAAACTTGTTTGGGAATTCAAGCGTAATTTTTTTTTGTTTATTACTGTCGTAAATCCAAACTCTTTACCTATAAAAACAAGCTACAAAAGTCCAAAATCTACCATGTTGAACATGATCTTTACAAGACTTGATTTAGATTAGTAGATCATAAAAAAATACTAACACAAATTTACCAAGGAAGGGTTTGAAAACTGAATTAATCAAACCTTGAAATGTGGAAGGTACATTAGTACGTCCAAAAGGCATGACCAAAAATTCATAATGATCTTCAAGAGTCATGCATGTTATTTTCAGAATATCTTCTGTCTTCATTTTAATTTGATGATATCCTTAGCGAAGATCCAACTTGGTGAAGTAAATTTCTCCAAGTAGTTCATCCAGCAAGTCATCAATGACAAGAATGGGAAATTTATCTTTAATAGTGAGTGTTTCTAGGAAAACTAGTGTCTTTTCGATTTGCTAGTCCCACTAAGACGGGTAGCTATCTTAGAAACTAATAATTCAAAGTAACTTGTGATTTCCTTTATGTATGATAGATAAGAGAGAAGCAGAGAGCACCAACCTGAATCTTTCGCTTGGCTCCTTGCTTGTTTCTTCTCTTCCTTGATAGAGCTTGCACTCCTTTCCTACTTGTCCTACTTTAGAGAACACTTGTAGAGGCAAAGCAGCAAAACACCATCAAATCATAGAGATCTATAATACCATAAACAATGCAGAATCATAAATACATTAACCATACAATTTCATTCACAAATAGCAAGATTCATAAATACACAAGTATATGGAGGAAAACTCAAATAACTTTATTGATTGTAGAAGTAGAAGAGAGGATTACAACCCAGCTGTCTGATCCAGCATCATCCTCCTAGCATGAAAGCCCTCTTCACCTCATGAAAGCAAGATCACCCAACAATACAATGTCTATTCTCAAAGAGAAACCAACAACACTTCCTTACAAATTACAAAGTTCCAGCCTCTGGATCTCTTAGATGAGGGATCCATTTATAGATATTTGTAGAGGGCTGAGTCAGCTTTTTGTTTTTTGATTAGTGTCATTTCACCGATAGTTCTTGGTTCCACTTGGATATTTCATGATCTCTTACTCATCCCTGGTTGAATTCAAAGAGGCAAGTGTCATATGAGAAGTTTCTAGAAGATTCTCTGGGTTTTCACTTAGCAAAATGTCTCTGCCATTTGTCTACTCTCACCCATCGCACCCCACAGAAGGCTCTTTCAGTATGCATTGCACCTGGCTAGTGTAGTAGCCAATATGCATCGCACCCTAAGCATGGAGCAGTCTGTATGGTCCAGTTTTGGTCAGTTTTGAGTGGTTTTTTAGGTGGAACTTCTGGGAAATGATGTCATCAGTTGACCATGATCCTTTAGGATGTGAAACAACACTTTTAGTGGTTTAAGAGCCCTTGGTTTATCGACATATGTGATTGGGGTTGCAGTGCCCAAATATGTCTATAATAGTTGCCCCCTAAAGCATGAGGTCGTAAATCTTCTGATGTCGGGTGAAATGATTTATCATGAGGATCTGAGGTCTTTCAAACTGGAAGGTGACCTGTATAAAATACAATACAATACATTATCTTCATATTATTTTCATGATCTAGCTGAGGCGGTAATTCGCGTGCTCAGCTTTATAAATTCATTTTCATGTACATAGGACAGAAAACTGTCCGTTGTTGCAGACTGGTGATTCTTGTAGAGCCATCATCCCTTAGCTTAGACAATCATCTGTGCAACTATGGTGTATATTTTATGTCTTTATTTTCCTGAATATATCGCAGCTCAGATGGATGAAACTAGACCCAGGGTCTTCAAACGCGTTCAATCTTCACCTGATGTACAAGTCGATCCATGTGAAAAGATGTTCTGAAGTCGAACATGGAAAGACATTGCCTGATTACCAGCTAATGATGTAAGCTATTAACAGGCGCAAGAGGAATCGCCGATAATGATAATGACCCTCAAGGTACCACAGTACAATTCACATGGTGTGTATATAGGATTTGATGTCGAACACCACGCAAAATCTTTCGGTCGAAGGCCATTGATGTAAACCTGTCACCAGAAGTGAGAAACTTGCCATTGAGGCATGCAAGCTTCAAAGTACTGAAAGGGTTGTTCCTAAGTCAAATTCTTGGATAATGAGCTGATGTCAACAAAGAAGTGACCCGTCATAGGAGGGCCTTAATGAATCCCACAATCTATGACACGAAATGAAGCAAATGATTTTCTAGAGGTGAAAACGATCTGATGATACAAGGTTCAGGAATGGCGGTCATGAAAAATGGAGAGTGAAGGTATTGGAGTGGATGAGGCGTTAAGTGGGTTGGTGAGTTCTCTGAATGACTTCTCTTGAACATATCTTCGACACTGAAATGGATTGGTAGCGTTAACCCAAAAATGGATGGTACCGAGGACCAATGCTGATATGACCAGTGAACGGAATAACCCAACCCGACTCAATCATGGTGATGGAGTGAAAGTGTCATGTTCAAGAGCGACCTGCTATCAATGAAGTTCTTCAAGTTTTCTTCCCTTTTTCCCTAGTCATTACTAACCAATACCTCTTTATTTTCGTCAAGCTTGAGGAGGATAACATATGCTTGTTCTATAATTTTTCCTTCGGGAAAACCTGTCGCTATGCTTCAGCGAGCCTAGCGATAGTGAAACTCGCTCTTGTCTGGATGGACAAGTTTGTCACTATTGTTTTAACGAGTTTAACGACAAATATAACTCAGTCCTTTTCATGTTTAGAGAGTCTAAAAAGAGATGGAAAAGAAACTCCAGTAGTCCTTTTTCGTGGCATAATCCCTTAAGTCTGAAAAAGTATAAAATAATATTGAAAGGGATGACTTTTCGATAGCTTTAGCAAGCTGAAAAAGACAAGCACTCGATCTTTTTGTGGAATGATCCCTCAGGTCCAAAAATATTAAAATGTAGAGGAGGGATGGCGTTGTTAAGAAATTTACTGCATAACATAAATAATTACTGAGAGGAATAAATATAAAAATAACCAGCAACAACCATAAACACATAAACATAAATGTTTATCCAGGAAAACCCTAAATCTGGGGAAAAACCCAACCTAATAAGATCTTATTAGCGTTGGCCAAAACCCTGGCCAATCCAACCAAGTGACCCTTCACCGCTCACCTCAAGGTCTTGCACTACAATGAAGTCCTTCCAGCCTTTTATAAGCTCCATTACATATCATACCATGGGCAGAATACCATGGGTGCACAATACCATGTGCCTGAAAACCATCACTGTTTAACTTGGTCAACTTTGACTCTATCCTGAGTCAAGTTTACCTAACAATTCCCCCCTTAAACTTGACTTGGGGTTCCTTGACTAACTCTAGCCAAACCTGCTAAGTGAGACAATCCCGCTCACTCTAGCTTTTACCCCCCTCAGAGTTTTTACCCGGGGTATTGTTAACCCGACATCCCCCCTATCACCTAGGTCTAACCTAGACTTTACGGGTGATCACCGAGGGGTACACATGCCTTACCAGGTCTTACAGTAGTATGCCCATTTACATGCAATAATTTTGACTTCATTAATTTTTTTTTGTTTATTGCTGCTGCGATTTTGATCCATCCTCTCTCAATTTGATTTGCTCAAAAACTTCTATCTAACCGCTTCAACTGCGAGCCTAATGAGAACATCATAGATTCTAGCACTGGTGGCTTCACGTAGCAGAAAACGAATAATTTTAATATTTCCAAAGGTATCTCTCAACCTTCTTTAAATAGCCGCATGAATCCCAAACAATTCGTCAGCATGTTCCAAACTGGTAAATATCGCAAATGCACTACGATCCCTGGAAGTTACGGCACTATCTTCCGCACATTCTCCTCAAGGTTCTTCTGCGTACGATTGTTCCACGATTATTTTCCAGACCCAAATCTGTTGCATTGATCTGATTAGGCACTATAAACCCTTGGCATCAAAAAATCCCTTTGAAGCCAATATCTAGCTCTGATACCAGTGGTTAAGAAATTTATTGCATAACATAAATAATTACTAAGAGGAATAAATATAAAAATAACCAGCAACAACCATAAACACATAAACACAATTTTTTATCCGGGAAAACCCCAAATCCGGGGAAAAACCCAACCTAATAAGATCTTATTAGAATTGGCCAAAACCCTGGCCAATCTGACCAAGTGAGCCTTCACCACTCACCTGAAGGTCTTGCATTACAATGAAGTCCTTCCAGCCTTTTATAAGCTCCATTACATATAATACCACGGGTAGAATACCATGGGTGCACAATACCATGTGCCTCAAAACCATCATTGTTTAACCTTGTCAAATTTGACTCTATCTTGAGTCAAGTTTACCTAACAGGCGCTTCCCCTTACTTTAACGAGCTAAAAAGGCCAGTAGCTTGGCAACCTTTTCATATTTTATGAGTCTAAAAGGAGCTTAAAAGAGACTCGTTTTTGAGGAACGAGTGATGTTTTAGGGTAACAACTGGTTGCAGGTAAGTTTGGAACTTCTCAAACACGACAGTGTAAAGAGGGTGGTTAACAGAATCACTCGTCGCAACTGTTCCTCAAAAGGGTAAAAAATCAAGTGGAGGCATATGATCAGCCAAAATAATGGAGGTGACGGTAAGAACACAACCAAGGCTCAAAACGCTGATAGCAATGCAATCACAAAGGTTATTTACTGAGGGTGGATTCATTTTTTAATGAGCTTGAATCTTTAGAAACTATGCTTAGTGGCGGGTTTATTTTTTAACGAGCTTGAACCCTGTGGTAACATTGCTCATGATAATAGTCAGAGATGCTCAATTTACCATTAACACTATATTCTTTTGACGGTCATACAACTTGTTCAATTACTCCCTGTTGATGCCTTGAAAATCGTTGCATCGACATTGGGGGAAACCACCCGGTCCGGACCTTAGTGCAGCTCCTTTTCCGTTTGGTGTAGTGGCTCCGACTGGGGATAATGGGACCAGTTTCCCAGCAATAGATAAATGGGATGAATGAATACTTTGTAGCTAACAGTAGCGATAGGTGAATGACTAAAACTATTGACAGAAATGTAAGTAAATAAAACTATCCCGAGAATCTAATTGAACTTCTAAAGCGTAGCTTTTGATGTTCTATATTCTAAAAATACAATTATATAGATAACAGCATTCTCAAAACACAGATATTAAATCATTCAAGATTACTGTACCTAAATAGTTAGATACAGTGATTAAAGCGATACTACAAACTTTAAAGGTTCATACCATTAATGCA
>APFE031203471.1:0-59602 GCA_000404065.3 Pinus taeda | reverse complement strand
TTTCTCCACAATCCTCCTTTCTTCAATGGTTTCTCCATGAGTCCTCATTTGTGTGACCATACCAATTACATGTGTGAAGAATGAGTCAATATTGTCTAACTCCTTCATGCACAGATTCTCAAAATCTCTCCTCAGGAACTGTAGTTTTGCTGTCCTCACTTTCTCCATGCCTTCGTAGGCTGTCTTGAGAGTTTTCCATGCTTCTTTGGATGTCTTAGCTCCTGCTATCCTTGGAAACACACTCTTGTCTAATGCTTGATACAAAAATACAAGGGCTTTTGAATCCTTCTTCCTATTGCTCTTCAATAGGTCTTTCTCTGCCTGAGTTAATCTGTTAAACTCATTCTCATTTTCTTGTTCATCAAAACCATCTTCAACAAGTTCCCATAAATCTTGACAGGCAAATAGGGCTTTCACGGTTATTGCCCAATAGTCATAGTTTGTCCCACTAAACTGTGGGAATTGAGGGTTAAACAAACCCATACTAGTGCTTGTGCTAGCCATTCCTTGCATTCTCAGCTATGCTTTTAAATCCTTGACTGTGTATTTAAAATACTGACGGTTCTTTCAACAGTAACACAAAAACTGGTCTGAGAGATACCTGGATTCTTTTGCTCAGTCTTCACTTTGCTGGAGAAGTTACTACAACAAAAATCCTTCCTACAGCTTCTTTGAATGTCTTCAAAGAGCCTAACCTGCTCTGATACCACTGTTGGGGATTTTTCTGGTAAAATCCCAAAAACAATAAAAATTTCCACACAGAGACAATGCTCTGTTTTCTCACAGGGTCTTTTTAACACAGCGGAAACATACAAAAAAAATTCTGAGCACAGAGGACAGAGTTTACACACCAAGTATTTCTATTAAAAGAGAATGCAGTTACATATTATAAACTTCCTCTCTCGGAGAGGGATTCACCACTTGCATCTCACTTCTGAGAAATTACACATAAATTTTTTACTCACGCTGCTGCGTAACTCCAATTGCATATCCAAAGCATTGCCAGCACACACTATGCCTTCCTTTTGATTACATACATCTACCAAAAAAAAATACATTCATATATGACTACTGGAGAAAGTACTTACATCGCCATACTGCCGTAAAAGAAAGACAGTAAAAATTAAAAATGGTCTTACTGGCTTTTACTGGTGCCCATTCGCCCGCTCAGCCAAAATTAAAAACTTCACTTAAACTTACCAACCACAGTAAATTGCATTTACTGTTTACTGAGAAAACTTACGGCAATGTAACTTTTACTCCACGTTGAATTTATTTCCCCAGGCCTTTACTTCAACCATTATACAATATGGTTTTGGAACTCTATCGGGTCTGGACTTCATCGCATGGCACACACATATGCCAAAAGTTGCGCACCCATGGTTTCCCTGATTGCGAAATCCCGATCACAATATGGCCCGATAACTCCGATTATATATATTATAATGTATGTCTGAAATGCATAAAAAAACATAAAACGAGCCACTGGCGGACCCGAAATAATATTAATCAAAATGTTGAATACCCATCGGATCCGAGATATCGGGTCTCAACTTATCGCATGGAAAACGCTGCCCACTTGGTTTCCGCCGATAGCGATATGCCGATAGCGATATCGACAATTTCTCATCGCAAATAACAAAACTTTAGCTGCCATTTCGCCGATGTGATATCGGCGATCTCTTATCGCTGGAGTGTTCATTGATGCTGCACTCCTTACCTGATGCGCAGTTGGAATTACTGTTTTCAACAAAAAAGGATCAGGGGTTAGAAGATACCATTATCATCGCTAGTCATGAGCAGAAGGATCATAGATTAGAAGTTACAGTGCCAATGTCAGTTGCCACTACTAGTAATAAAGGTATGTATCAATCAAATTATTTTACCCCGAACTAAATTCAAAATAACAAAGTACTTTTCAATTAAATTATAAGCGAGAATCATTCCATATCGTTGTAATTGAAAGGATAACAGTGATACAACTTATTGAGATTTAGTTTCTAAAAGCAAATAGTTAAAAATCAATATAGTTTTCTTATCTTTGAATTTCAAAAAGTTAATTGCAATTGTTAATTCCCGTGACATGGTTTGGCTGCCAAACAATGGGTGGACTATCGAGGTTCAGATTATTGGATTATTATGTCTGGCATGTGCATTGTGAATTAGTTAGGATTTATTGTCATCTTCTTGATCAAGCTTTTTCAGCTTCAAAAGGTTTTTCTAATGTATTTGGATCGAGTTACCTAGATGTGTTTGGAAAAAATTACAGTTGGTCGGCCTTGTACGACTCTTAGTTATCTTTATGCAGTCCCATTTTTCATTGGTACAAGGACTAGGCCCTCAATGCTTAGTTCCTCCGCACTTTGGTTTAATAGCTGAAGCAGTGATGTGCTGGTTAAAAAAAATTATGCTGAGTATCTCTATCTCTCTCACACTTTATTATATGAGGATACGGCTATTCTCAAATCGAGGCATAGTACATGTGGCTCAGAAGAGTTGTTGTTTTGACATATGATTATTTCCTATAATAGAGCACATCTGGCTCACATCGGTTGTTGCTTTCACATGTGATTATTTCTCTGTACTCTTTTTGGGAGTGTCATGTTAGGCCTCTAGTTTCTATCATTTTAGGTATCTAGTTGCACTTTTTTTTGTTGGTTGCTGGATATAATGTTTTAATGGTTTATGTCCAATATAACTGTCACTTTTTTGTAAGGCTCTCTCACTTTTTAGTAAGGCTGTTTTTCCTTGATGTGAACTCTCTCTCTCTCTGGTTTCTCGTGGAGCTATCTCTCATGTTTTTTAGATGCTTTTTCCTCACTAGCTCCCTTGTGTTGTTGGCTTTCCCTATTTCTTCCAAGTGTTTCCCTCCCATTTTCCCCTCCCTTTTTTGGTTGATCATTGCAGCCTTTCTCCCAATGCTTAGGATTAGAACTTGTTGTAGCTGAACATTTATGGCATAGGAAATGTTAGAGCATTCACTAGATTCCAATATTCAATGGGAATATAGTAATGTTAAAACCCGAGGAGTCATCCATACACTTGAGGAGGAAATTGCTTATGATAGAAGACATGATTTTAAAATTTGTTTTTCTTCATAAGAAAAAGCATAATATATCATGTAAGATATATAAAGGAGGAGATACATTTGACCGATAGACCTTCATAGGGGGGCTATTTTAGCAGACTTAGGATTTCCAAAATTTGGCCAACCCATTAAGCTAACAGAAGTAGCTTACAAAGAGCATGATAATCAGATGCATTTGTTGTCATAGGAGCATAAAGGTTTCTCCAAAAAGAAAAACAGAATATAGAAACTTGTTCTAGAGACTCCAAATCTGCTACAACCATAATCAGTGCTAGAGGGAAGAAAAAGACCAAAATATAAAGAGGGAGAAGCAAAATTACCAACAAAAAGATTTGATATTTCCTGGCCAGATTTTACCTTCATGCTCGATATACCTGGTTCCTAAAGAAAACCTTTCTTGGATAAGATATCTACTTGCTGATTCTGACACCTGTAAATGTGCTGGATGGAGCATCCTTCCATTTTCCTCCATAGGAACCTCATTCTGTCCAACCAACTTCAAGTTGAGGGCTGTTGATGTGGTTATTTCCTGCTACAGAATCAGTCATGACTTTTGAATCTTCATAAATTGACACAAGCTTAATGTTAAAGAAAAGGATAATGAATAAAAGGTCTGCAAGAGCCATCACCTCTGCTTTACTATTGGTGCCCTTTTCTCCATTCCAGTGAATGAGATATTAATCATTTTCATTCATGATAATGTGGATGCCACAGCTGCATGATTCATTTTGGCTAGTGCCATTGAAATACGCTCTCAGGAGAGCTGTTTGAGGGTGCTCCTTTTGATTACACTTTTTTTTCTTTTGTGGTTTTTCTGGTAGGGAATCATAAAGAGAAGTAATGTTTTGTAAAGTTCCCATAAAAGTCTCCTTACTATTCTCAAAAATAATTTTGTTTCTCCATTTCCATATACACCATAGAGAAATAATAACAAGAGGCCTCCAAGATTTCTTTTGCCCACTCCACTGTGGGAAAGCTTTTTTAGAAGAAGCATGAGAGATGCCAGGAAATTTATATAGCTTTGTCAGTGCTTTCCATAGATGCTCACTTACACTTCAATTGAAGAACATGTGGAAATTGCCTTCTTCATCAGACTTACATATTAAACAAAGTCAGAGACCATACCGTACTCTCTTTTTCTCAAATTCTACCATGTTAAGTTTTTATTGTGGATTCAGATTCTCCCATGTTAAGTTTTTATTGTGGAAGACGAGTCAGGAGAAGAAAATAGCCTTGGACGGAAAACCAGATTTCAAAAAGGTCGGAGGGAAAATCGGATTTGGGGGAGCATTTTTTAACCCAATCATATTTTGATATATGTCCTTTAAGCGAATCAGAGAGGTTCCTTTTAAGTCCTTCCAGAAAAAACATCAGCATCCATCAATCAGAATATGCCACATTTCCTCAAGAGAGGTTCCTTTTAAGTCCTTCTAGATAAAAACATCAGCATACATCAATCTGAATATGCATATGCCACTTTCCTCAAAAGAGTTCTGAGATATCTCCATTGCCAAGCTAGATGATCTGACATCCCCATATTGTCCGCCTCTTTCCAAAGAGGGAAAGGGCCCTGCCATTCATCTATCACCTTGTCCCAAGTGAAGATTCCTTTTCTATGAAGAAAATTTAGAAGAGAAACTGGCAGAACAATTTCCTCCTGCCCACCCAGGAAAGAATCAATCCCAATGAAAATCAGGCTACCAGATTGAAAACTCCAAGTTAAGTTCCTTAAGAAAAACTTTTCAACTTTTAGGAAACTCAGGGATATTGCTGACCCATAATTGGATCCCATTCTTCACAACCTGAACTAGTAAGAGATATCTTTCCTTCGTATATATATATTTTTTTTATTGTATTGCACTAGGGACCCTCTCCATACATCCCTCTCCATAGTGATTTGCATAACAAGGCTTTACCAAAACTTAGCAGATCCAACTGGCCCCATCCACCTAATTTCTTGGGCCATAAGATATCAGACAACTTAGATAGATGAAATTTTCTTTTTTCTTTTTAGCCTTTCCATATGAAGTTGGCAGTTAATTTATTCATCTTCTTGATAATGCTTGTAGGAAGAAAAAATAAATGGGCCCAATAAACAGTGAGTTGAGTAAAAATTGAAACACCAAGAAAACAAAGAACAATATCTCCACACTATTGATTTTGGTTTTGATTGGCATTTAAAGTCACTGCGCGAAGAAATGATAAGAATGGCCACATTAATGAACTCTTCCTCTATATAAAGGAATTGCAGCTACTATTTCAACCACTATTTCAGGACATTGTTGATACACAAGAGAGCTAATCCCACGTATAGGAATATTTAGCACATGGACATATCCACCTCTTCTTGACTCTAATTTTTCTGAGTCGTGTACTATTAATATTATGATCAACATATTATATTTATATTTATGTGTTTCGAGGACAAAACGATATTCTTTTCCCTATAATTTAGTTTTCGCTGTATATTGATAGAAAACATCTTCAAATTCAAACATAACTGGTAATTTAAGTGTTTAATTTTGATCTTTGTAAATCAATGCTTAAACGCGGCTAACCGTGCTGCAGGTAGCATTAGAACCATGGATAGTAATGCACATCAATTCCCAGCTGCAACACAAGGTGATCCGGAAGAAACTATCAATAATATTAATCAGCAGATCCAGCATGGAAAACCAATCAGTAAAATGCAAGAAGCACCAGATAGTAATATTCCCAGTTTCCTGTTGATGTCTGAACCTCTCCAGAAGAGCAGTACTCCCGCTGACACTACAGAATATCATATGAATCAGGAGATTCATCATGGGCAATCCAGCGGTAATGGTCTTTCCAGTTTCTCGTTCCATGAGCCTCTCCATGAGTGCAGTATTGCAGCCGACGGGACACGAAATAATATGAAACATCATATTGAACAGCATGGCCAGCCAAGCTGTGATACATCGGGTGCAGCAGATCGCAATATTTCATGTTTCTCCTTGATGCCTGAACCTCTCCATGACCGTAGTAAGCCAACCGGGACTACAGAAACTGCTCCACTTCCAACTTCAATCCTAAATTTTATGGCCGTAGAGATCGAGAGTTCGGGTGGGGTGGTAGAGGATTATTACAGGGACTATGGCGAGTTGATCGAATATCCACTGAGGCACTGGCCACAGTGTGTCCTTCTCAGACCAGTGCCCGGGGTCAACATCCACCCAGACTATATCTGGAAACGTGGAAAAAGGGAACCCCCTGTGCAAAAGTAGTATCTTGCAATGTACATGCAAATGGGAGACCTCGCGAACTTCCTCGCATACATGTAGTTGGTGATCACTGATTTCATTTGGGTATTATTTTTTTTTGAAGTAGACCGTAAAACTAATGCTTGGATTATTCGATTATTTTCTTTCTGTGGGGAAAAAATAGTAGATAGGGAAAGGGAAGTCCCTCTCCAAAAATAAATACTATCTTGCAATGTGCGTTCAAATCGGAGAAGTTGTTAACTTCCTTCCCATGTATGTAGCTGGTTATTACTGATTTCCTTTCCGTATTATTTTTTGGAAGTCTACCGTTAAACTAATGCTTGGATTATTCTAATGGCTGGATAATTGGATTATTTTCTTTCTGCTGGAATATGAAATTATGAGCCTACTAAAATAATATTACTGATTTTGTTTGTTTATTATTTTTCTAATGGTAGGTTTTAAAGCTAATATTATTTTTCTAATCGTAGGTTTTAAGGCTAATAATTAGATTTGGGATAAAAGTAGGATAACTGATTTTAATTATGGTTATTATTATTTTCTAAAATTCTGATTTATATGATTTTATGTTATTTTTTTCAGTTATTATTGATAAATTTTTGAACTCCTTGTATGATACAATTTGGTTAAGAAAGCTAAATTTTTGTTGTAATTTGGATTTTTTTTTTGGAAATTCAATTTGGATTTTTTTTTGTTTTTAAGAAATTCAATTTTAGTAGTGTTTGAATTGTTTTTTGGATGGTAGAAATGGATTGAGCACTCATCTACATGCATATCTAAAAAGAGTGAGGAGAGGAGGGAATAGTAGAGATGTTATTGAAAACAATACCACCATCTTATTGTGAGGGATAAATGAACATTTTATAAACAATGCAGACCTTCTTCTTCAATTACATTATTAGATAAAAAACTATAGACACGTTTCCAACTTTACTAGTTTTTTGATGTTTCACTCATTTTGAGTTTTAGATTTTGCCAAGAAAGTAGTGTTATTTTTCCTTGTTTTTGAATGAGTTAGATGTTTTTGATTGGCGAGTCTTTCTTGGTTGCCCTATTCCTCCCGAGTTAGAGTGGGAAGCGTCCTTGCTTCTTCCACCAAAGGAGGGAAAATTATGCTTCAATGTTTCTATTGTGAGCCATTAGGTATGCTCTATTGTGCGTCCCTTCCCACCAACAAGATATGATAAGTCAGGAGCGACGTTGGCACCCATGACTGGTGCCATTCTGATCACTGAGAGTTGCCCCCGTGAAACAGTAGAACGCGTTGCAGGTTGGCCCATGAGAAGCAGTGAGAAGTGAGTTGTTGCTGCATAGAGAGTAGCTTGAATTTTAGAAGAACAAAAATGTTGCTTGTCTACAAGAAAATATTCCATAACACGGCCTTTCAAATATTTGACAACAACTCCCTTCATCGACTGCCATTCTTTAGTCGTTTTCCTTCTCCTTAATTCAATATCCACACTCTGCCCAAAATTTGTTGACAATGGCTTTGCCCCAACTTGTATGACACACTTGCTATTAGAATTTGAACTTGAGTCGTCATCCATTGCTACCATCAATGGATTTTTTGAACCCCATTATCGCCACCACTAGAGGTTGCATATCCCTTTACAACTTTTACATTTTTGTGTCTAGTCCCACCATTGAGAACAACATGTTTATTTGGTGAATCATGTCCAATAGATGGCTTTCGAGCAAGGAAAAAGGATGAGGCATTTGATAAGGAATAACTTAGAATAAGATTGATTTGCTGTTCAGTAGAACGTTGGAGAATAAAAAACGTGTGTTTGGTGAAGGTATTTGCAAATTCTAGCTGTAATGGAGCCATGGGAGGGGGTATTATGTTGGTCTTATTTTTTGGCTTGACACATTAAAGCCAACACAAAGAAATGTATTGGTTTACGTTGAATTTCTTAATGGGATATATTTTAGTAATAGGTTGGGTTGATGTGAGGGTCGAGGATGTGAGAACATAAGTGCGTCCCTCATGTTTCAAGTGGTATTTATGATCTTTAGCATGGTAAACAACATGTCAAGCTTGCTGGTATGGAATGCCTAATAACAAATCTACACAATCAAGAGGAGAAACATCACATACAATAGTATCTTGAAAAGGACAAATAGCAAAGGTGACGACACAACATTGGGAGACAATAAGATGAGGGTCTTCCTTTCGAACTCAACCTAGCTCATATGGGTTGGGGTGTGGAGTGGTGGGAAGGCTAGGGTGGTGCACCAAGTCCTATGCCACAAGATTCTTTTGATTCCCATTGTCGAGGATAAGAGTCACCAACTCATGTTTGATTTGAGAATTATGGGTAAATAGAGGTGCAATAGAGGTGCAAGCTTCATGAGCAGTCATAAGGATGAGAGAGGGGTCTACTTCGGTAGTATTTTCAAGAGAAACATCTGTAAGGGATGTAGAGGAATTTGGTTGCTCTACCTCTTGAGAAAGGTTCTTTTTAGGGTGCATATTTTGACATACATGACAATCTCCTCAATCACGTGAATTGGTCTTATGAAATGTACACTAGGTAGATGAGGCAGGCACCACATTAGATGGCCTAGAAGGAGATGGACCATTTTTGGTTTGAGGATATCAAGTTTGAGCATCCACTTTATGTTCTACATCAAAGGCCCAAATAAAGGCCTTATTGAAGGATGTACTATCAAACAACTCAAGTTATATATGAAAAGCCATTAGTAGATGATAATTAAATTTAATAATTAATACCTCTTACGAATCAAAGATATGGAGTTGAATGCACAATTTGCAGAAGACATAAATGTATGTTTGCAATGATTAATTGGGTAGTTGCCGGAGTTGCAACCATTTGGCAAGGAGATTTTGGAGATATGGCTGGGGATAAAAAAAAATGCTCTTAAGGCTTGACAAAAGTCATCCCAAGATGTAATATGTGTGGATATGGTCTCGGCTTGTTCCTTGAGCTCAAAAACTAAGGCTATATTCTTGAGTTGAGTATCCCACTATGTTTGCGCCATGCCCTCCAACTGTAGATTGGTGATTTGAAGCTTCATGTCCTCTTCCATCATGGGACATGCTTTGAAATAGGTAGAGAGACTATGAAGTCAAGAATTGATGGCCTCTCCATTCATTTGGCTCAAAAATTTGGGCAATTGAAAGCGTGCCCTGTTTATTGTTGCCCCATATTAGTTGGTCTTGCCCACGTCTTACTAAGATCATCCTTTGTTTCAACATTCTCAAGCGTGCCCTGTTTATTATTGCCCCATATTAGTTGGTCTTGCCCACGTCTTACTAAGATCATCCTTTGTTTCAACATTCTCAAGCGTGCCCTGTTTATTGTTGCCCCATATTAGTTGATCTTGCCCACGTCTTACTAAGATCATCCTTTGTTTCAACATTCTCATAAGTGCTTCTTGTTTTGTTTTCAAGGGGCTATCATCTCTGTAGTCATTGTTTTTCCAAATTCTCCACTTTCCTGAATTATGAGTATGGTCCTAGAAATCCTTTACCTTATTTAATCCTTGGGTATCTCTCTCACACTTGAGGCCCAAAAAGTCCTCTTTTAACAATGTTGGTTCTTGTTTCCATTTATCCTCCCAAAATAGTTCTAGATCTCCCTCTCTGATTTCCAAGAAACTATTGTTTTGTACTAGGCTTCTATTTTCATATGCTTTATTCCAGATGAATGAGCCCTTTATATTTCTAGACATTCTTATGAGACCATTAGTTTGCGAGGAACTAGCATATTTTTCTTTTCAAATACTTCCCCATTGAGCCATTGGATCTTGTACCCAATGCAACTATAGTTTGACCCCTAAAACATTGCTAAGAATCTCCTGGTCATCCAACCCTAGGCCCCTATGGCTCTTGGGTCTGCATATTTTTTCCCATGAAACTAAGGCCCATTTCTTTCTTGTTTCCTCCTTACCCCAAAGAAAGTCTCTTTGGATGTTTCTGAATTGTTGTAAGACTCATTTTGGAGTCGGGAGAGCTGATAACATGAAAACGAGGATTGATCGTAGTACGACCTTTGTAAGTACCAATCTATGAACCAGATTTAAAGATCTGATGGTCCACTTGCTCACTTTATCCTGTATCTTATTGATAAGTGGTTCCCAAATTCTCTTGTGCATCGGTTTAGTAGTTAGAGAAACTCCCAAATATTTTGAGGGGAGGGAATCCCTTTGAAAGCCTAGAATTTTGGAGATATTTCTCTAAATAGCAATATTGGTGTTAAAGAAAAAGATTTTTGATTTGGATAGATTGTCTTCCATACCTGTAGCCATTGTAGAGTCATTCAGGATTTGTTTGTAGGCTATAACTTCTTTGACTGTGGGGATTCCCTATAACATGGTATCATCTACAAATTGTTGATGATTCAGAGCCTTACCATTCTCAATTAATTGAAGGCCCTTAATCTTGCCCTTTACTTTAGCATGCTTCATAGACCAACCAAGTGCTTCCATCATAAGGATGAAAAGAAAGGGAGGGAGAGGGTTTCCCTACCGAAGACCTCTAGAAGGAATAAAAATTTCAGAGGGAGAGCCATTCACCAAAATTGAAAAGCTGGAGGAAGTCACGATGGCCATAAACCATCTGACCTAGTTATGATCAAATCCAAAAGCAATAAGAACTTTCTAGATGTAGGACCAATTCACCTTATCATAAGCTTTGGCAATATCCAATTGCATGATCATCCCAGCTTGCCTCTTGCTAGTTAACGAGTGAACCACCTCTTGAGCTTGAATGATGTTATTTAGAATTTGTCTACCTTCCACATAAAAGAATTGTTCCCCTAAAATTAGAGTAGGAACTAGGGGTTTGAGTCTGTTGGGCAAAAGCTTGGATATTATCTTGCATACCACATTGCATAAAGCTATGGGTCTATACTTATCAGGAGTTTGAACGATGTACTGTTTAGGGATTAGAGATATGAAGGAGGTATTGAGCACTTTCAGAATAGTTTTGTTCAACCTAGAATCCTCCACTACATTCAATATGTCTTGCTTAACAATATTCCAGCAAGCTTTGAAAAAATCCACATTGAAACGATCTAGGCTGGGTGCTTTTCCATTCTGCATATGTTTCAGGACCTCACAGGCCTCCTCTTCAGTTACTGGCCTGTTAAGGTTGAAATTGTCCTCTCTAGACACCAGCTTAGCTATGTGTCTACTGATGTCCTTGATTAACTGCTCTTTTTCTGAATTGTTTTCCTAAGTTATGCCTTGGAAGTGGTGAAAAAACACAGCTTCTATGTCCTCATGGGAGATATGAAGCTCCCCACCCGCATCCTTGATTGAAGAGATTATGTTGTGAGCTTTATTTGCCATGGTGGATGTATGAAAAAATCTAGTATTACGCTTTCCTTCTTTGAGCCATTGAACTCTAGACTTTTGTCTCCAAAATATTTCCTTTTGTTTACATAAATTCTCCCATACTTGACGATATTTATCAACTTGATCAGTTTTCACTTTATCAAAGCCTTCCATGATTAGATCTTGGTTGAGTTCTTGTATTTTGTTTTCAATAGATTTTTTATCCACAAAAATGTTGCCAAAATCATTATTGTTCGAATCTTTAAGCTTAAGCTTGATGTTCTTTAGTATTTTATGAAGAAGGTACATTCTTGTTCCATGAATCTACAAACCTTCTGACCACCATTTTTCAATATTGTTGATGAATTTCGGGTGAGAAAGCCAGATATTATCAAATCTCAAAGGCCTGTTCCTGGGAGAACCTATTCCCTTGATCTCTAGATGAACCAGCGAGTGATCTGAGCCTCCAAAGGGAGAACTCTCACTATTATTTCCTTATCTATAAGCAAGAGATCCTCTGAGATAACGAATCTGTCTAACTTGGAGGCTACGTGAGCCTTTCCTGTTTTATTATTCCAAGTAAATAGGCCATTGTTTGTATCAGTATCAACTAGTTTCATGTTATCTGTAAAGGTTTGAAATGCTAAAGAGTCTTTACTTAGAGCTTTGGTTCCACCTTTTTTCTTTGAAAGAGATTTGATCATGTTGAAGTCCCCTCCCATGATCCAAGTTATTCCTTCATGTCCATCGCTAAGATCCACAAGGGAATCTAGAAACCTGAGTTTATCATCTATTCTTTGAGGGCCATAAACATTCGCGACTAGATATGTATCCCTATCTCCTATAGGCTGAATAACTACGAATAAATAATTCCTAGATGCTTCAGCATCTCTTATGTCAATTTTTTGGCGATCCCAAAGAGTCAAATCTACTAAGACATTTGCTATGAATTTGTCTTAATTTTTGAATGGAACATTTCGTTTCTTGGATGAAGATTATATCTGACATTGCTTGTTTCATTCTATTACTGAGCATTCTGTGTTTTCTTTTACTGCCTAGGCCCCTTATATTCGAGGATATGAACTTCATAATTAATGATTTGTAAAGAAATAGCTGGCTAGATCTTTCATCTTACTTGAATCTATCATTAGCTTTCCACACTCCATCAAGAGCGCATTCTACTTTTTTCTACCTCTTTCCTTTCCTGGATTTCTAGTTGCTAATCTAGGAGTAGTTTTCATCATTTTCACACCCCTGTTATCCTATTTGTCAATGTTTTCTTCCTTTCTCCAACCCCTTAGCCCGAGATTTCCATAAAAAAAAACTTGTGTATTATATTGAGCTCTTCTTGAGGTAACGAATCTACCGTCCCGTGGTTCCCTAAATCAAGAATCCTTCTTGATCTAGGTGTTCCTTGTCAAGAATCTCCTATAACTCATGGTCCTCCAGTTGCATTTTGCTCTGGGTCATTTCATGATCCATCTCCAGTTCTGAATCACTCATCATAGTCTCCTTTTGATTATCAATACCCTATGTTTGTTCATGATTTTCTTCCTTCTCCTTTTCTCTAGGACTTCCTTCCATTGCTTGGTCTTCTTATGTAATCTCTTCATCGTGTTCAAGAATTTGGAACTTGTTCTCATTGACCTTTCTCCCTTAATTTTGATGTTCCATTAGCCCTCTTTTGCCACATTTTCCTCTATTTACCACTTTGTCAAAGCTATCAGTGTCCTTCATTGTGCTATATTTTCTTTTGTTTCCTACTTTACTGAGAGGGCAGTCTCTGAATAGGTGGCCATGTTTGTTACATATGTGGCATCTGAACGGAATATGCTCATAATCTATTGTTTGCACCCATTCTTCACCAAAAACTTCCATGATTACCTCATCCAGAAGAGCTCCGGATAGATCCATTTCCACACATATTCCCTCAAAGGAAGTATATTTTCCCCTTCTAGTGGCTCCAAAAGTTTTGACAAAATGACCTAATTTATTGCCTATGGTAGCTAACGATTCAGTTTGCCAGTAATCGAGAGGTAGAGAATAGAGCCTTACCCAAACCAGTACCAAAGTAAAAGTCTCACGCTCCGGAACAAAATTCATCATCCAAGGTCACATATAGAGGCCAGCTGATGCGAAGAAGTAGGGCCCTCCTTCAAACACCCTGTCTTTGTCTTCAATGTTTGTAAACACCATAGTGAAGAATCCTTTTGACCCAAGATGTAGGTCCATGCTTCCTTTAGGTTTCCAATGGTATTTCATCCACGTCTGTAAAGCTTTTTTAGTGGGCCGTAATCCCATGAATTTATAGATGATAACATAGGTCCGCATGTGATCCCCGTGCGCCTGTAGAGCAGAATCATTTAAAACTACTCTCGGTGTGATCTCAGCTTTGGGTTTATAAGGTCCATTTTGTTTTTTGTCTTTAGTTCCTTGATTTCCGTCTTCATCCTCATCATTTGTGTTGTTATTTTCATTCATTTTGTTTCCTTCTATCTCCTCTTTTGTGTTCCTTTTCCCTTCCTCAGCACTACCTCTGACATTTTCTAGAGGTTTCTTGCTCCTTCTGAGATGTTTGCTGAAATTTACTCCTGCATTCAGAGTCTTCATGACCGAAGTTGTTACAGATAGAGCATTCTATTTCATTTTCAAGAGCAGAAATGTTATTGTAGGTCCTTTTCATGATCCCAGTCACATTCCTTTGATTTTGTGCTTCTTTAGTCATGATGGTCTTGTAAGAAACACATTAAGCAGCTTTGTGTCCAAAGTGATGACATAAAAAACATTGGCCATTAAAGAAGTTCCTACAATTATTGAATCCACTGACCTGATGATTGTAGTTTCCATCGACATTTATTCTTGAAGAAAATTGAGAATGATTTACCTATGGTTGGTTATAGCTTCTATTCATCCTTGAAGTAGATTGAACTCAATTTACTAGGTGATCTATTCTAAGCCTTTGCTGATGATTTTCAACCTGCACAGTTTTCCTTGCTGCATCAGGATAGCTTTTGGAGGTTGATGGCTTCTGTGCTTGAGATGGTTATTCAGTATATCCAAGACTTGTTTTTATCAGAGAGGAACCTGCATTTTGATAATTTCATCTAGAGTTTCTAATCCTTTAGCAAACCTAAGATTGAGAGATTTTGTTTTCTCAATTTCTTTTCTTAGTCCCACAATTTCACATTCTAACTTTTCATTGTGTTTTTCCTTTTCAGCAATTTGGAATGTCAGAGTATCTATAATCATACTCTTTTCTTCTAGACAGATTTTAAGTTTAAAAATTTCTTCATAGAGACCATCTTCATCTAAGGCATCCAAGAAATTATCATCCTCAAAAGCCATTAGAAGTCTATAATCATTATTATTTTCATCTTCATCACTATTTGATAAACCATCACTATCTTCATGCGTATATAGATCTTATTATTTACACTTTGTTTTCTATTCCATTTTGTTGATTGCTTACCTTTATCAAGCTCATCTTTGTGAGGACATTTGGCAGCATAATGACCTACTCTTCCATAAGAAAAACATTTGAAAGGTAGTTTACCTCTCAATCTTCCAGAACCCCTTTGAAGGTTCTTCACAAATTTTGATTCTTGCTCTCCTTCTGATGTATGTCTTGACCCATTGTGTTCTCCTTTTGTTGAAGCTTTGAATGCAACTTCTCTCATTTGTGATCGACCCCCCTTTCTCATTCCAAAAGCAGTTAGGATTCCGTGCAGCTGTGACATAGTAATAATGTGAAGATCATGCTTTTCTTTTATGGCAGGAATTTTTGATTCAAACTTAGAAGACAAGGATATTAGAACATTTTCAACTAAAGTAAGTTTTTTTATCTCTTCACCCAATTTTTTCATGTGATTAACAATCTCATCTATATGTGAGAAATAATTAGCTACACTTTCATAATTGTGCATTCTGAGATTTCCATCTTGAATTATGAGAGATTGTAGTTTTGCATGTTTTACCTAATCATCTCCTTCATAGCTTAGAATGATCTTGTCCCATATTTCTTTGGTGGTTTTGAGCTTCATAACCTTGACAAATTCTGATTGTGACAGACTTCCCAATAGAGTACTGATAGCCTTTGAATTTGTTTCGTATTTCTTTTGACCTTCCATATCTGTAGGAGTTGTTGATGGAAATGTGTATCCTCGTTGTAAGATATCCCAAACTTCTGTTCCAAGAGATTGAAGATAGGTTATGGTTCCTACGTTCCAATAGATGAATTTGCTTCCATCAAAGATTGGTGGCTTGATGGATGCCTCTCTTTCATAGTTGCTCATGATGACAGATCTTCCTTCAAGTGATCAAGCTTCTTCTGAAGGACCTGCTCTAATTCCAATTGTTGGAAATAATATTGAG
Organism: Pinus taeda; assembly: GCA_000404065.3. Taxonomy (NCBI): domain Eukaryota; kingdom Viridiplantae; phylum Streptophyta; class Pinopsida; order Pinales; family Pinaceae; genus Pinus; species Pinus taeda. The sequence continues at coordinate 43,600 of APFE031203471.1, read as the reverse complement.
AGGGGGGGTGAATCAATATTAGCAACTTCACAATACTTCATTTCCATAAACAGATTTATGTATGCTAGTTCACTTAATGAAACTTACATATGTACGAAACTGTGTTTCGGGCAACTAGCATATACCTTGTAAACTTATTATCTAGTCATTTGATATTTAATTTGTGTATTAGAACCATATAAGCATTAACAGGTATAGTAAAAAAACAGAGCAAACAATCATCCACAAGAACACAATATATAAGGTGGAAATCCAATGTGGGTGAAAACCACCTGTTGCAATTTGTCTTTATCTTCCTTTAATAACAAACTTCTTGTTACAATATTTATGTACTGCTACAGTCCTAGACCAGTATGCAAGCTTCTACCTGTTGTAATAGTAACAGTACTAGAACCTAAACCAGAAGCCATAACACTACAATCAATAAACAGAAGTAGCTAAAACATATTCTATGAGACGTACACAACTTTGATGTGTCAAACCTGTGTGCATACACTACTATATGAAGGAAAATCTGTGTACACGCTGTTTTTACTTGCTGAACAAGCGTGTATACATGCCTTTTCTATACTGAACCTGTGTACAGATTTGTAAAAGATGATTTACCCTTTTTAACTATTCAGACATCAGTTATACCCAGATCATCAGATTTGCAGATCAAGGCATGTGTCAATTATAGAAGATCAAAAACCACACAAAGATCCTTCTCTTCAAGTCTTAAGATCTTGACCCATCAATAGAAATTATCCTTCTTCAAGCGCTCAGGTTCCTCCTTGATTCAAATCCAGCTATGCACCATAACTCAAACACCAATATTCTAGAGCTTGCTCTTCATTAGATATTCAATACTTGAGTACCCTTGCCTAATGATCTCCTCCTCCTTTTATAGTGTTGGGCCTTACTCAATACCATGGCCCAAAACCACTTAGAAGCAATACTTAGGACCAAATACCAAAAAACTCTTCATATTTCAATCAAAAACTCCAAAACATATAAAAAGTAAACAATTCCTAAACCTATAAACCCAACAATTCAACTACTAAAAACAACTATTAACCTTGCAAATTTAACACTCCATTTCCAAATTCAAAATCATATTTATCCACATATTCTTAACAATCTAAAACATCGCTTCAAAAAAAATCTAAAACTCAGGTAAAATTGAGTTACTAAACATACATGCAAACAAGCATTTTATTCAGGCTATCTTTCACCTTTTGGGCACGAATATATATGGACACATTACAAATGTCTATTTCCCGCAAGAATCACAGCAGAAGGCGGATCTTTAAGAAACACTCTCGCATCTTAATCAGGACAGATCCCATCCACTTTGGGTGGCTGGAGGGGACTTTAACATGATAGCATCTTTAGAGGAGAGGCAAGGTGGGCGATGCCGAATCAACAGAGACGGATCACTTCTCAAAGACTTCATCAACACCAATTGGTTGATTGATATACCCACTTCCAATGGCTTGCACACCTGGACCAACAGACGAGTGAAACCAATGCAGATTGCCTCTCGGCTGGATCGATTTCTCATCTCAGATAATGCAGTGCATACAGGAGGAGAGTTTATAGCTAACATTGTTCCTTTCTCTGGATCAGATCACTGGCCAATTGCACTGCACTGGAATAGGCCTGGGACTGACATAAAACGGCCCTTCCGATTTGAAGCATTCTGGCTGTCTCACCCAGAATTCAAAGAATTTGTACAGGTAACTTGGCAAAAATGTGACCCAAAGGCGCCCACAAAAATGGCAAGATTCCAAAAGAAACTGAAAATTCTCAAAAACGAGATAAAAAGATGGAACAAAAACACTTTTGGCAACATTCTTAGAGAGAAGGAAATCCTCATTCAAGAGATAAAAAAGATACAGCAAAAGATAATTCTAGAAAGGCGAACAGAAGAGCTTATGAACAATGAACAGGAAGCGGAAAGCAAGCTTTTGGAACGCGACTTGCAGGAGGAAATTCTATGGTGGCAGAAATCCCGTATCCAGTGGCTGAAGGAAGGAGAAAAAAACACTAAGTTCTTCCATAAAACCACTGTGTAAAGGTGAATGAGTAATCAAATTTCTCAAATCAATAACGCGCAGGGGGAAAAAATCGAGACACAGGCAGGTATAGAACAGGAATTTCTACATTATTTCAAGGCAATGAATCAGGAACCCAGCATCAATCGAAAAGAGGCGATCGACAGAACTTTATGCAGTATACCACGCTTGATAACAAAGGAACACAATACTCTGCTTCTTAAGCCTATCAGTCTATAGGAGGTCAAGACCGCAGTCGGATTCACTTCAAATTTCTTTCAGCACTTCTGGGAACTGATTCAATGGGAAGTCTGGCAAGTGGAAGAAGAATCGTGCTCCATGAGATGGATGTATTCGGGATTAAATGCAACATTCATTGCTCTAATTCCGAAGTCTGAAAACTCAAACTCTCCGGAAAAATTCAGACCAATCGCCCTTTGCAACATCATTTACAAAATTGTCTCTAAGGTAGTAGCTCTTCGGTTGAAACCATTGTTACCGCTCATCATCTCGCCAGAACAATCCGGATATGTAGAGGGACGACAAATAACGGATGGAATAATTCTCACTCATGAAATTATTCATTCCCTCAAGCAGACGAAAAAACCAGGTATCTTACTAAAAATCGATCTATCTAAACCCTTTGATAGCATTAGCTGGGAATACATGCAAAAAGTCTTGACAGCATTTGGTTTTTATGCGGCATGGATACGATGGATTAGTAGTCTCATTTTCTCCACCTTCTTCTCCATCCTGATAAATGGCACTCCTTCTTCCACTTTTAGCCCATACAGAGGTATCCGCCAAGGAGATCCTCTCTCCCCTTCATGTTTGTAATCATGGCAGAGGGATTAGGCCACAGTATTAAAGCCGCAATTTCAGCCAGAAACCTCAGACGTATCTCGATCCATCAAGCCCCCACCACTTCCCACCAGCAATTTGTTGATGACAACATGCTATTTGGGCACTCTTCAGTTCAAGAGGCTCGCGCCATAAACTCCATTCTTGACAACTTTTCCCTTGCCTCCGGCGCTCTCATAAACAAAGTGAAATCCCAAATATTCTTTTTCAACACCCCTCCGATCACTCAAAGAGCCATAGCTCGCATTATTGGTTTCTCTGTTGCATCCTTGCCTTCCAAATATCTAGGAGCACCTTTAATTGCATCGGCCTTAAAACACTCTTCATGGACCAACTTGCTAGAAAAACTGGAGAACAAATTATTCCTATGGACGCATCGAGCCTTAAACATGGCTAGCAGGATTGTGCTCATCAAAGCGGTTCTTCAATCCATGCCGCTTTATTTATTTTCCCTAATGGCAGCGCCGAAATGGGTGCTGAAAGCGATCAAGCAACTACAACGCAACTTCCTATGGGGCAGCTCTGGACCGAACATAAAATGGGCTCTAGTGAAATGGGAGAAGGTTTGTACCCCAAAAGTCGCAGGAGGCATTGGACTTAGGGATCCGGAACATAGCAACTCAATCATGGGAGTAAAAATCTGTTGGAAATGGTTAACCTACCCAGACACTCCATGGGCACGATTATGGACTGCAAAATACGCTAGCAACCTGCCTCTGGAGGAAATCATTAGAATGATTGAAATAAGCAAAGGCTCTGCCATGTGGAATTCAGCCATCAAGCATAGAGAACTCATTCAGAATCACAGCTTTTGGGAGGTAAAGGAAGGCGGCTTAGCTAGATTCTGGACAGATTCCTGGCAGCAATTCCCCAATATCAAAACTCTCCTCCCAGGACTACAAGATCAAGAAATAAATCAACAGGACAAGGTTAGCCAATTCTGGAATCCTAATACAAACTCGGATCACAAAGAATGGAAAGAAACTAACCAAATCTTACCAGACAGCACGGAGGACATTCGATGCATACTCTCAGAAGAATTGAAAAAAAGGATGATTCTCAAGGAAACTGGCAAGGACAAGTTAAGGTGGGTTTACGAAGAGAAAGGCATCTTCACAGCCAAGGAGGCATACAAAATCATGGTAAAAGATAGACTCACCAAGGACAAAGTGTGGGAAAAAATTTGGGATCTGCCAATATGGCCAAAAATCTCGACTTTTCTCTGGCTCCTAGCTCACAACAGAATCCTCTCCTGGGATAATCTTAGAAAAAGGAAGTTTGATGGTCCCTCAATATGCCTTAATTGTCGAATGGAAGAAGAATCAGCAGTACACCTGATGCTTCTCTGCCCGCTTGGCATGCGTCTTTGGGAAAAAGTCTCATTCAGAAGCCGCAAAGATGGAAGAGTGCAGGGGGACATAATAAACACGTTGCGCAACTGGCCCCAAAAGCCATACAAAAGTGAGATTCTCAATACAATTTGGAAAATAGCCCCAGGGATTGTGACATGGAACATATGGAAAGAACGAAATCGGCAGATATTCAAAAATCAAGCTATGCAGATGGAGCAAGTCTGGAAAATCATTCACAACAACATCCAAGAAACTCTATCTACTAAATCCTGGTCCCCAGAGGATTTTCCCACTACTCCACAGGAACAGAACATTTGGAACAACTGGCAAATCAACATTCAATCTCCTCATTCCACTCAAGTTCAATCGGCTATTCATCAAACCTCCACATCTAGCTGGGCTCCTCCGCCTCCAAATACCTTCCTACTCAATTTTGATGGGGCATCAAAAGGAAATCCTGGAAATACAGGTTTTGGAGGCGCTATAAGAAACTCTCAAGGCATCCCCCTCACGATCTTCTATGGCTCAATAGGCTGGAACACCAACAATGCAACAGAGTTGGAAGGGCTCTGGAGAGGACTCAACATTGCACAAAGTCAAAGGTTAACTCCTCTCATAGTGGAAGGGGATTCACAAATTATCATAAATATGGTCTCAAAGATACAACAGGGCAAGGATGTTCAGAAGGTGAGCAGTAGCTGGAGATTAGCAACCAGACTTGAGAAACTCCAACAATGGCTCTGGAGAAATAATGCTATCTCCTTCAAACACATCAGGAGAGAAGGGAATAAATTAGCTGATTTTTTAGCTAATTTAGGAGTAAACAGGGGCGAGGAATTCTTTGCAGGATCGTGGCAGGGAACAGCTTCAGAATCCGAAACAAACACCTTCAAGAACATCATTTCCAGTGACATGCAAAACAGGAACGAAGATCACCCGGATGCGGGTGTCCGTAAGGAGAGAAATAAGGATCACAGACTGCCACGCGGAAGAGGACAGCAGGCAGTTGTATCGATCAGTGGACGCACATAGAGTTTTATAGAGCATTCATTGTGAGCCGCTGGGGAATGAATCCCATTAAAAGAAATTCAATGCTGCATTTGTTGCAAGGAATGAGCAGAAGTGATATAATGATGGAGATGATAAACCCACCATTACACAACCTGGTTCAGTTCAGGCAGTATGATGTGAGGGAGAGGATAAGGTTCAGGCCTGAATTGCGCCAAATGCCCATGCTCTTGGCTCCTCTGCAACTGTGCGATAGAGCAGGCGAGGCGACGCACTCAGGGGTGACGCGCAGTTATAGATTCATTTGGTTTCAGGCTGCAGACATCAGCACTTCCATCCGTGGAACTGCCTGGCTCTCACTCCAGAAACCATTCAGGTATCATTTGTCATTTGGGCAATCTCTTTCGGTTAATCTTCCAACAATTACCAGGATAATTCCAATGGCCCCTCGGTACAGAGCCACTCCTCGATGGGGGATGCATCATGGTCAACGAGGTGGCACTGGTGGAAGAGGAACTCACAGCCTTCGCAGAGTTTCTCCGCTAGCTCGTGTTTCTCCTGCCTCGAACAGCTCAGAAGATTCGGGGAACTCTCTTAGTAATTCGGTTCAAACGGCCAAGTTTCGATATCGCCGTCGAACCAACAAGCCGTTCATTTCTGCTTTAGTTACAGTAATTTTTGAGGAGGAAGATGTGGAAAAAGCATCCTCGGAGGATCAATCGGCCGGGAACTCTACTGATTCCTCGCCTAGCAAGGGGAGTAAGGACAGTTCTTACTCCCCATCCTCCCAAAGTAAATTGGTAGAAGAGAGTTCCCCTGCTCCTACCGAAGAACAGGCCAAAGCCCGGGAGGAAATTGACAGCATTTTGGACTCAAAAGATCCTGTTCAGGTTCAAGAACAAGATGTGGGCCACCAGGAACAGGCGGAACCCAAACTAGGAACAGGCGGAAGCCAGCCCGAGTTGCCGGACTTTTATTATGCTAACACTCTGTACCATAGGCTGCCGCCAGGCATGAAATTGGAGGACGTCCCGGAAGGTATGGAGATCTCATGGGAGCCCCTCGACGCGTTCAACTTGCCAAGTTCTGAAAATGCCAAATAATATGCAGTCCCCTGCTCTTTTTTTGGAGGTATGTTTTCTTTTTTGGTTCAATGCCTGTTCAGTTTCAATGGCTGTGCATGCGGCATGGAATAGTTCGGTGCGGTAGGCATGGTCTAGTTCGATGGTGGTACATTCGGCATGGTATATCTCGGTTGGTCAGGATTTTGGTTGGGGAAATGTCTGCCGGTTTGGTCCTGGGCGCGACAGTTCAGTTGCTGAAGCCCCCTTCAGCAAACATCTTTCCTTCTTCCTTGAATTCTCCAGTATTCAGACAATTCTGCTATGTAATGAATCTTCTGGCATATGATTTTCTTCTTGTGACACAACTTTTTGTAAGAGGCAACAGCGTCAGTGGAACTGGGATTTTTTATTATAGTTTGACAAAGAGTTGCAGACTTCAAAGGCACTCTCAGGGGTTGAGACCTCTTGTATATATTTTTCTTTGTTCCTTAATATAAAATAGCTTAGTCTTTGCATAGAAAAAAAAATATCAAGACCTTATCCTTCCACATCACTAATTAAAATTTACTACCTCACAATGAGTTATTTTGACCATATACTCATTACATAATAGATTAAAAAATATAAAAATAATCATTTGAAATATTACTAAAAAAAATCCATAAAAGTAAATAAACATGACACATCAGCAAAAAACGTCAAACACCAAGCCCACGATTTAAATACCGCAAACAGCACCCCCACAATACCTCCATTCCATCTAAAGCACGGTGGTGGGCAAAATAACCTAGGTTCCCACTTCTCTAGAATAACACACAATCAAGGATAATTAAAATGTATAATGGATTGAATATTTTCGAAAGCTCTTAGGAACTATGTTATTACCATTATCTAAAAGTTAATATCTTAATAATTTAATAATTTGTAATTAAATTCACAGAAAAAATGTTTAAAACTATACATTAAAAATATGAATTTTTAAATAACCAAATTTTAAAAACTAGCTAATTAAACAGTATTCTAAAAAAATCCCTATTAACTAAGTTTATTATTTATATTTATTTGTTTGAATATTAATATTTACTATTTAAAAGAATTTTAAACCAGATATTTATGAAAAACCACTATAAGTATTAAAAGTAGTTATTGACTTAGATTAATTTATAAATTAAATGGTTTTTTATAATGATTTTTATCATTAATTGTAATAAAAATTTCATACACATTTTTAAAAACTTGAATTTAAATTTCTTAATATACATAATTCTAGTATTCTAGAGGTTTTCAAAGGTTCTCAATCAATTTATGCATTCAAAAACTTATTTTAAACAACAACAAAATCTTGAAATTGTATTGTCATATTTAGTGAATTTAAGTGAAAAAAGGTTATTTTGTCTATAAATTAAACTATGTGATAACTATTTATAAGTTCACATATTGTTATTAATTTGTATTATTAATAACATAATATATAATATATATTGATATTAGTCTTTGGGATTAATCACATTGCTAGGAGTTGGTCGACCTTTTGAACGAGCTAATGTTGAACCACTTCCACTAGTTCTAAATGTCGACCAAATCCTAGTGATGTGATTAATCCAAAATACTGCTATCAACATTATGAATCACAAAAGTCTCAGATCTAACATAAATAATATATTTAAAATTTTGAATAAGAAGTGACAAAAATCATCCCATTCTAGTTTATTTGTTATATGCTTTGAAAAATCTTCTAATCAAATAAGTAATTTAACAATCCAAATAAGTAATTTATTAATGTGATTAATTAATAAATATATATTACAAACTAATTTTAAACAACAAAGACTAAAATTCTAGGAAAAAAAAAAAATTTATCAAAAAAAGTTTCCAAAGATGGTCACCTCTCAGTCCAACATTTCAGCTCTGCTGTGAATTTTGCGGTGGATTCAATTTTTATCATTGAAAATTTTACCTTCGATCAATGTTTCACATGTTTTTCCTCTATAACAGGGCTTCACCAAAATCTAACCCTCCATAAATTGAACATCCCGACGTTAGCCTTCCATATCGGTACTTCAAATCCTCTTCCTCAAAACCCTCCGTCTTATGCGGATCTTTGACCCGAAACCCTAATTTGGTCGCTCACATTTTTTTATATGTAGCAATCTCCGGCCATACCTTCCTTCTTTTCAACTCTTGCTTATGTACCATTTAGTTTTGCAGGAAACGGAGATAGGCTTACAGAATCTCGTAGAGCCTAGATCTTCAACTTTCTCTGTAGATACCTTATTATCTGTTATCTAGGTAAATCTGTTCTGGTTGGCAGGGTTTATGCAATCTACGTTCCTCGTATTTACTCCACAGCGAATTGAACATTGCTTGTGGAGAAATGTTGCATAACAATTCGAACATTGCTGGTGCAGATATGTCGTGTACTGATAATAATGAGGCATCTTTTATTCAGCACAAAAACGTTGAAGAACAAATGGTTGATAATGGTGCCGCGAAGTCTGTTAGTGCACGAATCCCACAACAAGCCCGGAAGACAGAGGCTTCTCTTAGCGTTAAAGATCATAGAGCGAAAACGAGGGAACCAGTATTAAAGAAATACAGAGGTGTGTACAGAAGTCATGGGAAGTGGATTGCTCAAATTTGCGATAAAAGGAATATCGAAGGAAGTGAAAACCGCGTCCATCTTGGAACGTTTCCCACAGCTGAAATGGCTGCAACTGCGTTTGACACCTCCCTCTTGCTCATGATGAAGGAGTCGTCTACTATTCGCATGAACTTTCCGCAGTACGCTTTTGTCATGCAAAGGGTACTGCAGGGCTGCTCCCCTTCAAAAACTCCCGAAAACATTAGGCATGTAGCGTGGAAGGCTGCAGAAGCTTTAGACTATCTCATTGTTCCAGAGATTAGAGCTGCTAATGGCTTAGACCCTGTCACTAGTCCAGACAAAAAGGATCAGGGGTCAGAAGATACCATTATCGTCGCTAGTCATGAGCAGAAGGATCAGAGATTAGAAGTTGCAGTGCCAATGTCAGCTGCCGCCGCTAGTAACAAAGGTATGTATCAATCAAATTATTTTACTCCGAACTAAATTCAAAATAACAAAGTACTTTTCAATTAAATTATAAGCCAGAATCATTCCATATCGTTGAATTGAAAGGATAAAAGTGATACAACTTATTGAGATTTAGTTTCTAAAAGCAAATAGTTAAAAATCAATATAGTTTTCTTATCTTTGAATTTCAAAAAGTTAATTGCAATTGTTAATTCCCATGACATGGTTTGGCTGCCAAACAATGGGTGGACTGTCGAGGTTCAGATTATTGGATTATTATGTTTGGCATGTGCATTGTGAATTAGTTAGGATTTATTGTCATCTTCTTGATCAAGCTTTTTCAGCTTCAAAAGGTTTTTCTAATGTATTTGGATCGAGTTACCTAGATGTGTTTGGAAAAAATTACCGTTGCTTGGCCTTGTACGATTCTTAGTTTTCTTTATGCAGTCCCATTTTTCATTGGTACAAGGACTAGGCCCTCAATGCTTAGTTCCTCCGCACTTTGGTTTAATAGCTGAAGCAGTGATGTGCTGGTTTAAAAAAATTATGCCGAGTATCTCTATCTCTCTCACACTTAATTATATGAGGATACTCACACTTAATTATATGAGGATACGGCTATTCTCAAATCCAGGCATAGTACATGTGGCTCAGAAGAGTTGTTGTTTGGAGTCTGGACATATGATTATTTCCTATAATAGAGCACATCTGGCTCACAAGGGTTGTTGCTTTAGCATGTGATTATTTCTCTGTACTTTTTTTGGGAGTGTCATGTTAGGCCTCTAGTTTCTATCATTTTAGGTATTTAGTTGAATTTTTTCTTGCTGGTTGCTGGATATAATGTTTTAATGGTTTATGTCCAATATAACTGTCACTTTTTTATAAGGCTCTCTCACTTTTTAGTAAGACTGTTTTTCCTTGATGTGAACTCTCTCTCTCTCTGGTTTCTAGTGGAGCTATCTCTCATGTTTTTTAGATGTTTTTTCCTCACTAGCTCCCTTGTGTTGTTGGCTTTCCCTATTTCTTCCAAGTGTTTCCGTCCCATTTTCCCCTCCCTTTTTTGGTTGATCATTGCAGCCTTTCTCCCAATGCTTAGGACTAGAACTTGTTGTAGCTGAACATTGATGGCATAGGAAATGTTAGTAGCATTAGAGCATTCACGAGATTCCAATATTCAATGGGAATATAGTAATGTTAAAACCCTAGGAGTCATCCATACACTTGAGGAGGAAATTGCTTATGATAGAAGATATGATTTTAACATTTGTTTTTTCCATAAGAAAAAGCAGAATATATCATATAAGATATATAAAGGAACAGATACATTTGACACATTTGACAGATAGACCTTCATAGGGGCTATTTTAGCAGACTTAGGGGGCTATTTTAGCAGACTTAGGATTTCCAAAATTTGGCCAGCCAATTAGGCTTACAGAAGTAGCTAACAAAAAGCATGATAATCAGATGCATTTGTTGTCATAGGAGCATAAAGGTTTCTCCAAAAAGAAAAACAGAATTCAGAAACTTGTTCTAGAGACTCCAAATCTGCTACAGCCATAATCAGTGCTAGAGGGAAGAAAAAGACCAAAATAGAAAGAGGCAGAAGCAAAATTACCAACAAAAAGATTTGAGATTTCCTTGCCAGATATCTGGTTCCTAAAGAAGACCTTTCTTGGATAAGATATCTACTTGCTGATTCTGAGACCTGTAAATGTGCTGGATGGAGCATCCTTCCATTTTCCTCCATAGGAACCTGATTCTGTCCAACCAACCTCAAGTTGAGGGTTGGTGATGTGGTTCTTTCCTGCTACAGAATCAGTCATGACTTTTGAATCTTCATAAATTGACACAAGCTTAATGTTAAAGAAAATGATAATGAATAAAAGGCCTGCAAGAGCCATCACCTCTGCTTTACTATTAGTGCCCTTTTCTCCATTCCAGTGAATGAGATATTAATCATTTTCATTCATGATAATGTGGATGCCACAGCTGCATGATTCATTTTGGCCAGTGCCATTGAAATACGCTCTCAGGAGAGTTGTTTGAGAGTGCTCCTTTTGATTACATATTTTTTTCTTTTATGGTTTTTCTGGTAGGGAATCATAAAGAGCAGTAATGTTTTGTAAAGTTCTCATAAAAGGCTCCTTACTGTTCTCAAAAATAATTTGTTTCTCCATTTCCATATACACCATAGAGAAATAATAACAAGAGGCCTCCAAGATTCCTTTTGCCCACTCCAAGGTGGGAAAGCTTTTTTAGAAGAAGCATGAGAGATGCCAGGAAATTTATATAGCTTTGTCAGTGCTTTCCATAGATGCTCACTTACACTTCAATTGAAGAACATGTGGAAATTGCCTTCTTCATCAGACTTACATATTAAACAAAGTCAAAGACCATACCTTCCTCTCTTTTTCTCAAATTCTACCATGTTAAGTTTTTATTGTGGATTCATATACTCCCATATTAAGTTTTTATTGTGGAAGACGAGTCAAGAGAAGAAAATAGCCTTGGAAGGACAACCAGATTTCCAAAAGGTTGGAGGGAAAATCAGATTTGGGGGAGCATTTTTTAACCCAATCATATTTTGATATATGTCCTTTAAGCAAATCAGAGAGGTTCCTTTTAAGTCCTTCGAGATAAAAACATCAGCATCCATCGAATATGCCGCATTTCCTCAAGAGAGGTTCCTTTTAAGTCCTTCTAGATAAAAGCATCAATATCCATCGATCTGAATATGCCAAGGTTCCTCAAAAGAGTTCTGAGATTTCTCCATTGCCAAGCTAGATGATCCGACATCCCCATATTGTCCCCCTCTTTCTATAGAGGGAAAGGGCCCTGCCATTCATCTATCACCTTGTCCCAAGTGAAGATTCCTTTTCTATGAAGAAAATTTAGAAGAGAAACTGGAAGAACCATTTCCTCCTGCCCACCCTGGAAAGAATCAATCCCAATGAAAATTAGGCTACCAGATTGAAAACTCCAAGTTAAGTTTCTTAAGAAAAACTTTTCAACTTTTAGGAAACTCAGGGATATTGCTGACCCATAATTGGATCCCATTCTTCCCAAGTTGAACTAGTAAGAGATATCTTTCCTTCCTATATATTTCTTTTTTATTGTATTTCACTAGGGACCCTCTCCATAAATCCCTCTCCATAGTGATTTGCATAACAAGGCTTTACCAAAACATAACAGATCCAACAGGCCCCATCCACCTAATTTCTTGGGCCATGACATATCAGACAACTTAGATAGATGAAATTTTCTTTTTTCTTTTTGGCCTTCCCATATGAATTTGGCTGTTAATTTATTCATCTTCTTGATAACGCTTGTAGGAAGAAAAAATAAATGGGCCCAATAAACAGCTAGTTGAGTAAGAATTGAAACACCAAGAAAACAAAGACCAATATCTCCACACTATTGATTTTGGTTTTGATTGGCATTTAAAGTCACTGAGCGAAAAAATGATAAAAATGGCCACATTAATGAACTCTTCCTCTATATAAAGGAATTGCAGCTACTATTTCAACTACTATTTCAGGACATTGTTGATAGACAAGAGAGCTAATCCCACGTATAGGAATATTTAGCACATGGACATATCCACCTCTTCTTGACTCTAATTTTTCTGAGTCGTGTACTATTAATATTATGATCAACATATTATATTTATATTTATGTGTTTCGAGGACAAAACGATATTCTTTTCCCTGTAATTTAGTTTTCGCTGTATATTGATAGAAAACATCTTCAAATTGAAACATAACTGGTAATTTAAGTTTAATTTTGATCTTTGTAAATCAATGCTTAAACGCGGCTAACCGTGCTGCAGGTAGCATTAGAACCATGGATAGTAATGCACATCAATTCCCAGCCGCAACACAAGGTGATCCGGAAGAGACTATCAATAATATTAATCAGCAGATCCAGCATGGCAAACCAATCAGTAAAATGCAAGAAGCACCAGATAGTAATATTTCCAGTTTCCTGTTGATGCCTGAACCTCTCCAGAAGAGCAGTACTCCCGTTGACACTACAGAATATCATATGAATCAGGAGATTCATCATGGGCAATCCAGCGGTAATGGTCTTTCCAGTTTCTCGTTCCATGAGCCTCTCCATGAGTGCAGTATTGCAGCCGACGGGACACGAAATAATGTGAAACATCATATTGAACAGCATGGCCAGCCAAGCTGTGATACATCGGGTGCAGCAGATCGCAATATTTCATGTTTCTCCTTGATGCCTGAACCTCTCCATGACCGTAGTAAGCCAACCGGGACTACAGAAACTGCTCCACTTCCAACTTCAATCCTAAATTTTATGGGCGTAGAGATCGAGAGTTCGGGTGGGTTGGTAGAGGATTATTACAGGGACTATGGCGAGTTGATCGAATATCCACTGAGGCACTCGCCACAGTGTGTCCTTCTCAGACCAGTGCCCGGGGTCAACATCCACCCAGACTATATCTGGAAACGTGGAAAAAGGGAACCCCCTGTGCAAAAGTAGTATCTTGCAATGTACATGCAAATGGGAGCCCTCGCGAACTTCCTCGCATACATGTAGTTGGTGATGACTGATTTCATTTGGGTATTATTTTTTTTTGAAGTGGACCGTAAAACTAATGCTTGGATTATTCGATTATTTTCTTTCTGTGGGAAAAAAATAGTAGATAGGGAAAGGGAAGTCCCTCTCCAAAAATAAATACTATCTTGCAATGTGCGTTCAAATCGGAGAAGTTGTTAACTTCTTTCGCATGTATGTAGCTGGTTATTACTGATTTCCTTTCCGTATTATTTTTTGGAACTCTACAGTTAAACTAATGCTTGGATTATTCTAATGGTTGGATAATTGGATTATTTTCTTTCTGCTGGAATATGAAATTATGAGCCTACTAAAATAATATTACTGATTTTGTTTGTTTATTATTTTTCTAATGGTAGGTATTAAAGCTAATATAATAATTAGATTTGGGATAAAAGTAGGATAAACTGATTTTAATTATGGTTATTATTATTTTTTAAAATTCTGATTTATATGATTTTATGTTATTTTTTTGAGTTATTATTGATAAATTTTTGAACTCCTTGTATGATACAATTTGGTCAAGAAAGCTAAATTTTTGTTGTAATTTGGATTTTTTTTGCTGGAAATTCAATTTGGTTTTTTTTTTTGTTTTTAAGAAATTCAATTTTAGTAGTGTTTGAATTGTTTTTTGGATGGTAGAAATGGATTGAGCACTCATCTACATGCATATCTAAAAAGAGTGAGAAAAGGAGGGAATAGTAGAGATGTTATTGAAAACAATACCACCATCTTATTATGAGGGATAAATGAACATTTTATAAACAATGCAGACCTTCTTCTTCAATTACATTATTAGATAAAAAAACTATAGACACGTTTCCAACTTTACTAGTTTTTTGATGTTTCATTCATTTTGAGTTTTAGATTTTGCCAAGAAAGTAGTGTTCTTTTTCCTTGTTTTTGAATGAGTTAGATGTTTTTGATTGGCGAGTCTTTCTTGGTTACCCTATTCCTCCCTACTTAGAGTGGGAAGCGTCCTTGCTTCTGCCACCAAAGGAGGGAAAGTATGCTTCAATGTTTCTATTGTGAGCCATTAGGTATGCTCTATTGTGCGTCCCTTCCCACCAACAAGATATGATAAGTCAGGAGCGACGTTGGCACCCATGACTGGTGCCATTCTGATCACTGAGAGTTGCCCCCGTGAAACAGTAGAACGCGTTGCAGGTTGGCCCATGAGAAGCAGTGAGAAGTGAGTTGTTGCTGCATAGAGAGTAGCTTGAATTTTAGAAGAACAAAAACGTTGCTTGTCTACAAGAAAATATTCCATAACACGGCCTTTCAAATATTTGACAACAACTCCCTTCATCGACTGCCATTCTTTAGTCGTTTTCCTTCTCCTTAATTCAGTATCCACACTCTGCCAAAAATTTGTTGACAATGGCTTTGCCCCAACTTGTATGACACACTTGCTATTAGAATTTGAACTTGAGTCGTCATCCATTGCTACCATCAATGGATTTTTTGAACCCCATTATCGCCACCACTAGAGGTTGCATATCCCTTTACAACTTTTACATTTTTGTGTCTAGTCCCACCATTGAGAACAACATGTTTATTTGGTGAATCATGTCCAATAGACGGCTTTCTAGCAAGGAAAACGGATGAGGCATTTGATAAGGAATAACTTAGAATAAGATTGATTTGCTGTTCAGTAGAGCGTTGGAGAATAAAAAACGTGTGTTTGGTGAAGGTATTTGCAAATTCTAGCTGTAATGGAGCCATGGGAGGGGGTATTATGTTGGTCTTATTTTTTGGCTTGACACATTAAAGCCAACACAAAGAAATGTATTGGTTTACGTTGAATTTCTTAATGGGATATATTTTAGTAATAGGTTGGGTTGATGTGAGGGTCGAGGATGTGAGAACATAAGTGCGTCCCTCATGTTTCAAGTGGTATTTATGATCTTTAGCATGGTAAACAACATGTCAAGCTTGCTGGTATGGAATGCCTAATAACAAATCTACACAATCAAGAGGAGAAACATCACATACAATAGTATCTTGAAAAGGACAAATAGCAAAGGTGACGACACAACATTGGGAGACAATAAGATGAGGGTCTTCCTTTCGAACTCAACCTAGCTCATATGGGTTGGGGTGTGGAGTGGTGGGAAGGCTAGGGTGGTGAACCAAGTCTTATGCCACAAGATTCTTTTGATTCCCATTGTCGAGGATAAGAGTCACCAACTCATATTTGATTTGAGAATTATGGGTAAATAGAGGTGCAATAGAGGTGCGAGCTTCAAGAGCAGTCATAAGGATGAGAGAGGGGTCTACTTCGGTAGTATTTTCAAGAGAAACATCTGTAAGGGATGTAGAGGAATTTGGTTGCTCTACCTCTTGAGAAAGGTTCTTTTTAGGGTGCATATTTTGACATACATGACAATCTCCTCAATCACGTGAATTGGTCTTATGAAATGTACACTAGGTAGATGAGGCAGGCACCACATTAGATGGCCTAGAAGGAGATGGACCATTTTTGGTTTGAGGATATCAAGTTTGAGCATCCACTTTATGTTCTACATCAAAGGCCCAAATAAAGGCCTTATTGAAGGATGTACTATCAAACAACTCAAGTTATATATGAAAAGCCATTAGTAGATGATAATTAAATTTAATAATTAATACCTCTTACGAATCAAAGATATGGAGTTGAATGCACAATTTGCAGAAGACATAAATGTATGTTTGCAATGATTAATTGGGTAGTTGCCGGAGTTGCAACCATTTGGCAAGGAGATTTTGGAGATATGGCTGGGGATAAAAAAAAATGCTCTTAAGGCTTGACAAAAGTCATCCCAAGATGTAATATGTGTGGATATGGTCTCGGCTTGTTCCTTGAGCTCAAAAACTAAGGCTATATTCTTGAGTTGAGTATCCCACTATGTTTGCGCCATGCCCTCCAACTGTAGATTGGTGATTTGAAGCTTCATGTCCTCTTCCATCATGGGACATGCTTTGAAATAGGTAGAGAGACTATGAAGCCAAGAATCGATGGCCTCTCCATTCATTTGGCTCAAAAATTTGAGCAATTGAAAACGTGCCCTCTTTATTGGTGCCCCATATTAGTTGGTCTTGCCCACGTCTTACTAAGATCATCCTTTGCTTCAACATTCTCATAAGTGCTTCTTGTTTTGTTTTCAAGGTGCTATCATATTTGTAGTCAATTTTTTCCAAATTCTCCACTTTCCTGCATTATGAGTATGGTCCTAGAAATCCTTTACCTTATTTAATCCTTGGGTATCTCTCTCAAGCTTAAGGCCCCAAAAGTCCTCTTTTAACAATGTTGGTTCTTGTTTCCATTTATCCTCCCAAAATAGTGGTAGATCTCCCTCTCTGATTTCCAAGAAACTATTTTTTTTGTACTAGGCTTCTATTTTCCTAGGCTTTATTCCAGATGAATGAGCCCTTTATATTTCTAGACATTCTTATGAGACCATTAGTTTGCCAGGAACTAGCATATTTTTCTTTACAAATACTTTCCCATTGAGCCATTGGATCTTGTACACAACGCAACTATAGTTTGACCCCTAAAACATTGCTAAGAATCTCCTACTCATCCAACCCTAGGCCCCTGTGGCTCTTGGGTTTGCATATTTTTTCCCATGAAACTAAGGCCAATTTCTTTCTTGTTTCCTCCTTACCCCAAAGAAAGTCTTGTTGGATGTGTCTGAATTGTTGTAAGACTCCTTTTGGAGCCGGGAGAGCTGATAACATGAAAACGAGGATTGATTGTAGTACGACCTTTGTAAGTACCAACCTACCAACCAGATTTAAAGATCTGATGGTCCACTTGCTGACTTTATCCTATATCTTATTGATCAGTTGTTCCCAAATGCTCTTGTCCATTGGTTTAGCAGTTAGAGGAACTCCTAAATATTTTGAGGGGATGGAATCCCTTTGAAAGCCTAGAATTTTGGAGATATTTCTCTAAATAGCAATATTGGTGTTAAAGAAAAAGATTTTTGATTTGGATAGATTGTCTTCCATACCTGTAGCCATTGTAGAGTCATTCAGGATTTGTTTGTAGGCTATAACTTCTTTGACTGTGGGGATTCCCTATAACATGGTATCATCTACAAATTGTTGATGATTCAGAGCCTTACCATTCTCAATTAATTGAAGGCCCTTAATCTTGCCCTTTACTTTAGCATGCTTCATAGACCAACCAAGTGCTTCCATCATAAGGATGAAAAGAAAGGGAGGGAGAGGGTTTCCCTACCGAAGACCTCTAGAAGGAATAAAAATTTCAGAGGGAGAGCCATTCACCAAAATTGAAAAGCTGGAGGAAGTCACGATGGCCATAAACCATCTGACCTAGTTATGATCAAATCCAAAAGCAATAAGAACTTTCTAGATGTAGGACCAATTCACCTTATCATAAGCTTTGGCAATATCCAATTGCATGATCATCCCAGCTTGCCTCTTGCTAGTTAACGAGTGAACCACCTCTTGAGCTTGAATGATGTTATTTAGAATTTGTCTACCTTCCACATAAAAGAATTGTTCCCCTAAAATTAGAGTAGGAACTAGGGGTTTGAGTCTGTTGGGCAAAAGCTTGGATATTATCTTGCATACCACATTGCATAAAGCTATGGGTCTATACTTATCAGGAGTTTGAACGATGTACTGTTTAGGGATTAGAGATATGAAGGAGGTATTGAGCACTTTCAGAATAGTTTTGTTCAACCTAGAATCCTCCACTACATTCAATATGTCTTGCTTAACAATATTCCAGCAAGCTTTGAAAAAATCCACATTGAAACGATCTAGGCTGGGTGCTTTTCCATTCTGCATATGTTTCAGGACCTCACAGGCCTCCTCTTCAGTTACTGGCCTGTTAAGGTTGAAATTGTCCTCTCTAGACACCAGCTTAGCTATGTGTCTACTGATGTCCTTGATTAACTGCTCTTTTTCTGAATTGTTTTCCTAAGTTATGCCTTGGAAGTGGTGAAAAAACACAGCTTCTATGTCCTCATGGGAGATATGAAGCTCCCCACCCGCATCCTTGATTGAAGAGATTATGTTGTGAGCTTTATTTGCCATGGTGGATGTATGAAAAAATCTAGTATTACGCTTTCCTTCTTTGAGCCATTGAACTCTAGACTTTTGTCTCCAAAATATTTCCTTTTGTTTACATAAATTCTCCCATACTTGACGATATTTATCAACTTGATCAGTTTTCACTTTATCAAAGCCTTCCATGATTAGATCTTGGTTGAGTTCCTGTATTTTGTTTTCAATAGATTTTTTATCCATAAAAATGTTGCCAAAATCATTATTGTTCGAATCTTTAAGCCTAAGCTTGATGTTCTTTAGTATTTTATGAAGAAGGTACATTCTTGTTCCACGAATCTACAAACCTTCTGACCACCATTTTTCAATATTGCTAATGAATTCTGGGTGAGAAAGCCAGATATTATCAAATCTATAAGGTCTATTCCTGAGAGAACCTATGGCCTTGATCTCTAGATGAACGAGCCAGTGATTTGAGCCTCCAAAGGGAGAAATCTCACTGTTATTTCCTTATCTATAAGCAGGAGATCCTCTGAGATAATGAATATGTCTAACTTGGAGGCTACGTGAGCCTCTCCTCCTCTTTTATTATTCCAAGTAAAGAGGCCATTGTTTGTATCAGTATCAACTAGTTTCATGTTACCTATAAAGGTTTGAAATGCTAAAGAGTCTTTACTTAGAGCTTTAGTTCCACCTTTTTCTTTGAAAGAGATTTGATCATGTTGAAGTCCCCTCCCATTATCCAAGTTATTCCTGCATGTCCGTCCCTAAGATCCAAAACGGAATCTAGAAACCTGAGTTTATCATCTATTCTTTGAGGGCTATAAACATTCGTGACTAGATATGTATCCCTATCTCCGACAGGCTGAATAACTACGAATAAATAATTCCTAGATGCTTCAGCATCTGTTATGTCAATTTTTTGGGGATCTCAAAGAGTGAGAATGCCCCCTACTGTATTCTCTTCTTTGACTTCTAGAAACTCAAATCTACTAAGCCATTTGCTATGAATTTGTCTTAATTTTTGAATGGAACATTTCGTTTCTTCGATGAAGATTATATCTGACATTGCTTGTTTCATTCTATTACTGAGCATTCTGTGTTTTCTTTTACTGCCTAGGCCCCTTATATTCGAAGATATGAACTTCATAATTAATGATTTGTAAAGGAATAGCTGGCTAGATCTTTCATCTTACTTGAATCTATCATTAGCTTTCCACACTCCATCAAGAGCTCATTCTACTTTTTTCTACCTCTTTTCTTTCCTGGATTTCTGGTTGCTAATCTAGGAGTAGTTTTCATCATTTTCACACCCCCGTTATCCTGTTTGTCAATGTTTTCTTCCTTTCTCCAACCCCTTAGCCTGATTTTTCCATAAAAAAAAAACTTGTGTATTATATTGAGCTCTTCTTGAGGTAACGAATTTACCGTCCCGTGGTTCCCTAAATCAAAAACCCTTCTTGATCTAGGTGTTCCTTGTCAAGAATCTCCTGTAATTCGTGGTCCTCCAGTTCCATTTCGCTCTGGGTCATTTCATGATCCATCTCCAGTTCTGAATCACTCATCATAGTCTCCTTCATTTCATGATCCATCTCCAGTTCTGAATCACTCATCATAGTCTCCTTTTGATTATCAATACCCTATGTTTGTTCACGGTTTTCTTCTTTCTCCTTTTCTCTAGGACTTCCTTCCATTGCTTGGTCTTCTTATGTAATCTCTTCATCCTGTTCAAGAATTTGGAACTTGTTCTGATTGACCTTTCTCCCTTAATTTTGATGTTGCTTTGGCCCTCTTCTGCCACATTTTCCTCTATTTACCACTTTGTCAAAGCTATCAGTGTCCTTCATTGTGTTATCTTTTCTTTTGTTTTCTACTTTACTGAGAGGGCAGTCTCAGAATAGGTGTCCATGTTTGTGACATCTGTGGCATCTGAACGGAATATGCTCATAATCTATTGTTTGCACCCATTCTTCATCAAAAACTTCCATGATTACCTCATCCGGAGGAGCTCTGGATAGATCCATTTCCACACATATTCTTGCAAAGGAAGTATATTTTCCCCTTCTAGTGGCTCCAAAAGTTTTGACAAAATGACCTAATTTATTGCCTATGGTAGCTAACGATTCAGTTTGCCAGTAATCGAGAGGTAGAGAATAGAGCCTTACCCAAACCAGTACCGAAGTAAAGGTCTCACGCTCCAGAACAAAATTCATCATCCAAGGTCACATATAGAGGCCAGCTGCTGCGAAGAAGTAGGGCCCTCCTTCAAACACTCTGTCTTTGCCTTCAATGTTTCTAAACACCATAGTGAAGAATCCCTTTGACCCAAGATGTAGGTCCATGCTTCCTTTAGGTTTCCAATGGTATTTCATCCACGTATGTAAAGCTTTTTTAGTGGGCCATAATCCCATGAATTTATAGATGATAGCATAGGTCTGCATGTGATCCCCATGCGCCTGTAGAGCAGAATCATTTAAAACTACTCTCGGTGTGATCTCAACTTTGGGTTTATAAGATCCCTTTTGTTTTTTGTCTTTAGTTCCCTAATTTCTGTCTTCATCCTCATCATTTGTGCTGTAATTTTTGTTCATTTCATTTCCTTCTATCTCCTCTTTTGTGTTCCTTTTCCCTTCCTCAGCAGTACCTCTGACATTTTCTAGAGGTTTCTTACTCCTTCTGAGATGTTTGCTGAAATTTACTCCCGCATTCAGAGTCTTCATGACCGAAGTTGTTACAGATAGAGCATTCTATTTCATTTTCAAGAGCAGAAATGTTATTGTAGGTCCTTTTCACGATCCCAGTCACATTCCTTTGATTTTGTGCTTCTCTAGTCATGATGGTCTTGTAAGCAACACATTAAGCAGCTTTGTGTCCAAAGTTATGACATGAAAAACATTGGCCATTAAAGAAGTTCCTACAATTATTGAATCCACTGACCTGATGATTGTAGTTTCCATCGACATTTATTCTTGAAGCAAAATGAGAATGATTTACCTATGGTTGGTTATAGCTTCTATTCATCCTTGAAGTAGATTGAACTCAATTTACAAGGTGATCTATTCTAAGCCTTTGCTGATGATTTTCAACCTGCTCAGTTTTCCTTGCTGCATCAGGATAATTTTTGGAGGTTGATGGCTTCTGTGCTTGAGATGGTTCTTCAGTATATCCAAGACTTGTTTTTATCAGAGAGGAACCTGCATTTTGATAATTTCATCTAGAGTTTCTAATCCTTTAGCAAACCTAAGATTGAGAGCTTTTGTTTTCTCAATTTCTTTTCTTAGTCCCACAATTTCACATTCTAACTTTTCATTGTGTTTTTCCTTTTCAGCAATTTGGAATGTCAGAGTATCTATAATCATACTCTTTTCTTCTAAACAGATTTTAAGTTTAAAAATTTCTTCATAGAGACCATCTTCATCTAAGGCATCCAAGAAATCATCATCCTCAAAAGCCATTAGAAGTCTATAATCATTATTATTTTCATCTTCATCACTATTTGATAAACCATCACTATCTTCATGCGTATATAGATCTTATTATTTACACTTTGTTTTTTATTCCATTTTGCTGATTTCTTACCTTTATCAATCTCATCTTTGTGAGGACATTTGGTAGCATAATGACCTACTCTTCCATAAGAAAAACATTTGAAAGGTAGTTTACCTCTCAATCTTCCAGAACCCCGTTGAAGGTTCTTCACAAATTTTGATTCTTCCTCTCCTTCTGATGTACGTCTTGACCCATTGTGTTCTCCTTTTGTTGAAGCTTTGAATGCAACTTCTCTCATTTGTGATGGACCCCCCTTTCTCATTCCAAAAGCAGTTAGGATTCCGTGCAGCTGTGACATAGTAATAATGTGAAGATCATGCTTTTCTTTTATGGCAGGAACTTTTGATTCAAACTTAGAAGACAAGGATATTAGAACCTTTTCAACTAAAGTAAGTTTTTTTATCTCTTCACCCAATTTTTTCATGCGATTAACAATCTCATCTATATGTGAGAAATAATTAGCTACACTTTCATAATTGTGCATTCTGAGATTTTCATATTGAATTCTAAGAGATTGTAGTTTTGCACGTTTTACCTAATCATCTCCTTCATAGCTTAGAATGATATTGTCCCATATTTCTTTGGTGGTTTTCAGCTTCATAACCTTGACAAATTCTGATTGTGACAGACTTCCCAATAGAGTATTGATAGCCTTTGAATTTGTTTCATATTTCTTTTGACCTTCCATATCTGTAGGAGTTGTTGATGGAAATGTGTATCCTTCTTGTACGATATCC
This sequence comes from Pinus taeda, assembly GCA_000404065.3. NCBI lineage: Eukaryota > Viridiplantae > Streptophyta > Pinopsida > Pinales > Pinaceae > Pinus > Pinus taeda. The sequence goes on along the minus strand of APFE031203471.1, from coordinate 20,344 downwards.
CAAACTTCTGTTCCAAGAGATTGAAGATAGGTTGTGGTTCCTACGTTCCAATAGATGAAGTTGCTCCCATCAAAGATTGGTGGCTTGATGGATGCCTCTCTTTCGTAGTTGCTCATGATGACAGATCTTCCTTGAAGTGATCAAGCTTCTTCTGAAGGACCTGCTCTAATTCCAATTGTTGGAAATAATATTGAGGGGGGCGGGGTGAATCAATATTATCAACTTCACAATACTTCATTTCCATAAATAGATTTATGTATGCTAGTTCGCTTAATGAAACTTACATATGTATGCAACTGTGTTTCGGGCAACTAGCATATACATTGTAAACTTATTATCTACTCATTTGATATTTAATTTGTGTATTAGAACCATATAAGCATTAACAAGTATAGTAAAAAAATAGAGCAAACAATCATACACAAGAACACAATATATAAGGTGGAAATCCAATGTGGGTGAAAACCACCTGTTGCAATTTGTCTCTATCTTCCTTTAATAACAAACTTCTTGTTAACATATTTATGTAGTGCTACAGTCCTAGACCAGTATGCAAGCTTCTACCTGTAGAAGGCTACAACCTACTCTCATTCTCCAGCTTCTCCTAGAAGGGAGCTACATCCCCCTTAGCTCTTGTACTAGCTGATGTACTAGTATGTAGGTGTTGACCTATAGAAGGCTACAACCTTGTCTTTTCTTCTAGGGACCACGTTTGATAAATTTTCAGGCGGGATCCGTCAATAGCATCAATAAAACATCAAATTATATCTGCATCCATCAATTTCCCTTACACTAACCAAATCTGAATAAAACAATCACTTCTCTGAATGTTGTAATAGTAACAGTATTAGAACCAAAACCAGAACCCATAACACTACAATCAATAAACAGAAGTAGCTAAAACGTATTCTATGAGACGTACACTACTTTGATGTGTCAAACCTGTGTGCATACACTGCTATATGAAGGAAAACCTGTGTACACACTATTTTTACTTGCCGAACCAGCGTGTATGGGCGCCTATTCTATACTGAACCTGTGTACAGATCTGTAAAAGATGATTTACCATTTTTAACTATTCAGACATCAGTTATACCCAGATCATCAGATTTGCAGATCAAGGCATGTGTCAATTATAAAAGATCAAAAACCACACAAAGATCCTTCTCTTCAAGTCTTAAGATCTTGACCCATCAATAGAAATTATCCTTCTTCAAGCGCTCAGGTTCCTCCTTGATTCAGATCCAGCTATGCACCATAACTTAAACACCAATATTCTAGATCTTGCTCTTCATTAGATATTCAATACTTGAGTACCCTTGCCTAATGATCTCCTCCTCCTTTTATAGTGTTGGGCCTTACTCAATACCATGGCCCAAAACCACTTAGAAGCAATACTTAGGACCAAATACCAAAAAACTCTTCATATTTCAATAAAAAATTCCAAAACATATAAAAAGTAAACAATTCCTAAACCTATAAACCCAACAATTCAACTACTAAAATCAACTATTAACCTTGAAAATTCAACAGTCCATTTCCAAATTCAAAATAATATTTATCCACATCTTCTTAACAATCTAAAACATCCCTTCAAAAAAAATCTAAAACTCCATAACCTTAATATCAAGACCTTATCCTTCCACATCGGTAATTAAAATTTACTACCTCACAATGAGTTATTTTGACCATATACTCATTACATAATAGATTAAAAAATATATAAATAATCATTTGAAATATTACTAAAAAAAATCCATAAAAGTAAATAAACATGAAACATCAGAAAAAACATCAAACACCAAGCCCACGATTTAAATACCGCAAACAACACCCCCACAATACCTCCATTCCATCTAAAGCACGGCAGTGGGCACAATAACCTAGGTTCCCACTTCTTTGGAATAACACACAATCAAGGATAATTAAAATGTATAATGGATTGAATATTTTCAAAAGCTCTTAGGAACTATGTTATTACCATTATCTAAAAGTTCATATCTTAATAATTTAATAATTTGTAATTAAAGTCACAGAAAAAATGTTTAAAACTATACATTAAAAATATCAATTTTTAAATAACCAAATTTGAAAAACTAGCTAATTAAACATTATTCTAAAAAGATCCCTATTAACTAAGTTTATTATTTATATTTATTTGTTTGAATATTAATATTTACTATTTAAAAGAATTTTAAACCAGATATTTATGAAAAACCACTATAAGTATTAAAAGTAGTTATTGACTTAGATTAATTTATAAATTAAATGGTTTTTTATAATGATTTTTATCATTAATTGTAATAAAAATTTCATACACATTTTTAAAAACTTGAATTTAAATTTCTTAATATACATAATTCTAGTATTCTAGAGGTTTTCAAAGGTTCTCAATCAATTTATGCATTCAAAAACTTATTTTAAACAACAACAAAATCTTGAAATTGTATTGTCATATTTAGTGAATTTAAGTGAAAAAAGGTTATTTTGTCTATAAATTAAACTATGTGATAACTATTTATAAGTTCACATATTGTTATTAATTTGTATTATTAATAACATAATATATAATATATATTGATATTAGTCTTTGGGATTAATCACATTGCTAGGAGTTGGTCGACCTTTTGAACGAGCTAATGTTGAACCACTTCCACTAGTTCTAAATGTCGACCAAATCCTAGTGATGTGATTAATCCAAAATACTGCTATCAACATTATGAATCACAAAAGTCTCAGATCTAACATAAATAATATATTTAAAATTTTGAATAAGAAGTGACAAAAATCATCCCATTCTAGTTTATTTGTTATATGCTTTGAAAAATCTTCTAATCAAATAAGTAATTTAACAATCCAAATAAGTAATTTATTAATGTGATTAATTAATAAATATATATTACAAACTAATTTTAAACAACAAAGACTAAAATTCTAGGAAAAAAAAAAAATTTATCAAAAAAAGTTTCCAAAGATGGTCACCTCTCAGTCCAACATTTCAGCTCTGCTGTGAATTTTGCGGTGGATTCAATTTTTATCATTGAAAATTTTACCTTCGATCAATGTTTCACATGTTTTTCCTCTATAACAGGGCTTCACCAAAATCTAACCCTCCATAAATTGAACATCCCGACGTTAGCCTTCCATATCGGTACTTCAAATCCTCTTCCTCAAAACCCTCCGTCTTATGCGGATCTTTGACCCGAAACCCTAATTTGGTCGCTCACATTTTTTTATATGTAGCAATCTCCGGCCATACCTTCCTTCTTTTCAACTCTTGCTTATGTACCATTTAGTTTTGCAGGAAACGGAGATAGGCTTACAGAATCTGGTAGAGCCTAGATCTTCAACTTTCTCTGTAGATACCTTATTATCTGTTATCTAGGTAAATCTGTTCTGGTTGGCAGGGTTTATGCAATCTACGTTCCTCGTATTTACTCCACAGCGAATTGAACATTGCTTGTGGAGAAATGTTGCATAACAATTCGAACATTGCTGGTGCAGATATGTCGTGTACTGATAATAATGAGGCATCTTTTATTCAGCACGAAAACGTTGAAGAACAAATGGTTGATAATGGTGCCGCGAAGTCTGTTAGTGCACGAATCCCACAACAAGCCCGGAAGACAGAGGCTGCTCTTAGGGTTAAAGATCATAGAGCGAAAACGAGGGAACCAGTATTAAAGAAATACAGAGGTGTGTACAGAAGTCATGGGAAGTGGATTGCTCAAGTTTGCGATAAAAGAAATATTGAAGGAAGTGTAAACCGCGTCCATCTTGGAACGTTTCCCACAGATGAAATGGCTGCAATTGCGTTTGACACCTCCCTCTTGCTCATGATGAAGGAGTCGTCTACTATTCGCATGAACTTTCCGCAGTACGCTTTTGTCATGCAAAGGGTACTGCAGGGCTGCTCCCCTTCAAAAACTCCCGAAAACATTAGGCATGTAGCGTGGAAGGCTGCAGAAGCTTTAGACTATCTCATTGTTCCAGAGATTAGAGCTGCTAATGGCTTAGACCCTGTCACTAGTCCAGACAAAAAGGATCAGGGGTCAGAAGATACCATTATCGTCGCTAGTCATGAGCAGAAGGATCAGAGATTAGAAGTTGCAGTGCCAATGTCAGCTGCCGCCGCTAGTAACAAAGGTATGTATCAATCAAATTATTTTACTCCGAACTAAATTCAAAATAACAAAGTACTTTTCAATTAAATTATAAGCCAGAATCATTCCATATCGTTGAATTGAAAGGATAAAAGTGATACAACTTATTGAGATTTAGTTTCTAAAAGCAAATAGTTAAAAATCAATATAGTTTTCTTATCTTTGAATTTCAAAAAGTTAATTGCAATTGTTAATTCCCATGACATGCTTTGGCTGCCAAACAATGGGTGGACTGTCGAGGTTCAGATTATTGGATTATTATGTTTGGCATGTGCATTGTGAATTAGTTAGGATTTATTGTCATCTTCTTGATCAAGCTTTTTCAGCTTCAAAAGGTTTTTCAAATGTATTTGGATCGAGTTACCTAGATGTGTTTGGAAAAAATTACCGTTGGTTGGCCTTGTACGATTCTTAGTTTTCTTTATGCAGTCCCATTTTTCATTGGTACAAGGACTAGGCCCTCAATGCTTAGTTCCTCCTCACTTTGGTTTAATAGCTGAAGCAGTGATGTGCTAGTTAAAAAAAATTATGCTCAGTATCTCTATCTCTCTCACACTTAATTATATGAGGATAAGGCTATTCTCAAATCTCGAGGCATAGTACATGTGGCTCAGAAGAGTTGTTGTTTTGACATATGATTATTTCATATAATAGAGCACATCTGGCTCACAAGGGTTGTTGCTTTGGCATGTGATTATTTCTCTGTACTCTTTTTGGGAGTGTCATGTTAGGCCTCCAGTTTCTATCATTTTAGGTATCTAGTTGCACTTTTTTTTGTTGGTTGCTGGATATAATGTTTTAATGGTTTATGTCCAATATAACTGTCACTTTTTTGTAAGGCTCTCTCACTTTTTAGTAAGGCTGTTTTTCCTTGATGTGAACTCTCTCGGGTTTCTGGTGGAGCTATCTCTCATGTTTTTTAGATGCTTTTTCCTCACTAGCTCCCTTGTGTTGTTGGCTTTCCCTATTTCTTCCAAGTGTTTCCCTCCCATTTTCCCCTCCCTTTTTTGGTTGATGATTGCAGCCTTTCTCCCAATGCTTAGGACTAGAACTTGTTGTAGCTGAAAATTGATGGCATAAGAAATGTTAGTAGCATTAGAGCATTCATGAGATTCCAATATTCAATGCGAATATAGTAATGTTAAAACCCCAGGAGTCATCCATACACTTGAGGAGGAAATTGCTTATGATAGAAGACATGATTTTAACATTTGTTTTTTTCATAAGAAAAAGCATAATATATCATATAAGATATATAAAGGAACAGATACATTTGACACATTTGACAGATAGACCTTCATAGGGGCTATTTTAGCAGACTTAGGATTTCCAAAATTTCGCCAGCCCATTAAGATTACAGAAGTAGCTAACAAAAAGCATGATAATCAGATGCATTTGTTGTCATAGGAGCATAAAGGTTTCTCCAAAAAGAAAAACAGAATTCAGAAACTTGTTCTAGAGACTCCAAATCTGCTACAGCCATAATCAGTGCTAGAGCGAAGAAAAAGACCAAAATAGAAAGAGGCAGAAGCAAAATTACCAACAAAAAGATTTGAGATTTCCTGGCCAAATTTTACCTTCATGTTCGATATACCTGTTTCCTAAAGAAGACCTTTCTTGGATAAGATATCTACTTGCTTATTCTGAGACCTGTAAATGTGCTGGATGGAGCATCCTTCCATTTCTGTTTCCTAAAGAAGACCTTTCTTGGATAAGATATCTACTTGCTTATTCTGAGACCTGTAAATGTGCTGGATGGAGCATCCTTCCATTTTCCTCCATAGGAACCTCATTCTGTCCAACCAACCTCAAGTTGAGGGCTGCTGATGTGGTTCTTTCCTGCTACAGAATCAGTCATGACTTTTGAATCTTCATAAATTGACACAAGCTTAATGTTAAAGAAAAGGATAATGAATAAAAGGCCTGCAAGAGCCATCACCTCTTCTTTACTATTGGTGCCCTTTTCTCCATTCCAGTGAATGAGATATTAATCATTTTCATTCATGATAATGTGGATGCCACAGCTGCATGATTCATTTTGGCCAGTACCATTGAAATACGCTATCCGGAGAGTTGTTTGAGCTTGCTCCTTTTGATTACACTTTTTTTTCTTTTATGGTTTTTATGGTAGGGAATCATAAAGAGCAGTAATGTTTTGTAAAGTTCTCATAAACTGCTCCTTACTGTTCTCAAAAATAATTTTGTTTCTCCATTTCCATATACACCATAGAGAAATAATAACAAGAGGCCTCCAAGATTCCTTTTGCCCACTCCACTGTGGGAAAGCTTTTTTAGAAGAAGCATGAGAGATGCCAGGAAATTTATATAGCTTTGTCAGTGCTTTCCATAGATGCTCACTTACACTTCAATTGAAGAACATGTGCAAATTGCCTTCTTCATCAGACTTACATATTAAACAAAGTCAAAGACCATACCGTTGTCTATTTTTCTCAAATTCTACCATGTTAAGTTTTTATTGTGGATTCAGATTCTCCCATGTTAAGTTTTTATTGTGGAAGACGAGTGAGGAGAAGAAAATAGCCTTGCAAGGACAACCAGATTTCCAAAATGTTGGAGGGAAAATCAGATTTGGGGGAGCATTTTTTAACCCAATCATATTTTGATATATGTCCTTTAAGCGAATCAGAGAGGTTCCTTTTAAGTCCTTCCAGATAAAAACATCAGCATCCATCGATCCGAATATGCCACATTTCCTCAAGAGAGGTTCCTTTGAAGTCCTTCTAGATAAAAGCATCAACATCCATCGATCTGAATATGCCACAGTTCCTCAAAAGAGTTCTGAGATTTCTCCATCGCCAAGCTAGATGATCCGACATCCCCATATTCTCTTTCCAAAGAGGGAAAGGGCCCTGCCATTCATCTATCACCTTGTCCCAAGTGAAGATTCCTTTATTATGAAGAAAATTTAGAAGAGAAACTGGCAGAACTATTTCCTCCTGCCCACCCAAGAAAGAATCAATCCCAATGAAAATCAGGCTACCAGATTGAAAACTCCAAGTTAAGTTCCTTAAGAAAAACTTTTCAACCTTTAGGAAACTCAGGGATATTGCTTACCCATAATTGGATCCCATTCTTCCGAACCTGAACTAGTAAGAGATATCTTTCCTTTCTATATATTTTTTTTTATTGTATTGCACTAGGGACCCTCTCCATAAATCCCTCTCCATAGTGATTTGCATAACAAAGCTTTACCTAAACTTAGCAGATCCAACGGGCCCCATCCACCTAATTTCTTGGGCTATGAGATATCAGACAACTTAGATAGATGAAATTTTATTTTTTCTTTTTGGCTTTCCCATATGAAGTTGGCAGTTAATTTATTCATCTTCTTGATAATGCTTGTAGGAAGAAAAAATAAATAGGCCCAATAAACAGCGAGTTGAGTAAGAATTGAAACACCAAGAAAACAAAGACCAATATCTCCACACTATTGATTTTGGTTTTGATTGGCATTTAAAGTCACTGCGCGAAAAAATGATAAGAATGGCCACATTAATGAACTCTTCCTCTATATAAAGGAATTGCAGCTACTGTTTCAACCACTATTTCAGGACATTGTTGATAGACAAGAGAGCTAATCCCACCTATAGGAATATTTAGCACATGGACATATCCACCTCTTCTTGACTCTAATTTTTCTGAGTCGTGTACTATTAATATTATGATCAACATATTATATTTATATTTATGTGTTTCGAGGACAAAACGATATTCTTTTCCCTGTAATTTAGTTTTCGCTGTATATTGATAGAAAACATCTTCAAATTGAAACATAACTGGTAATTTAAGTTTAATTTTGATCTTTGTAAATCAATGCTTAAACGCGGCTAACCGTGCTGCAGGTAGCATTAGAACCATGGATAGTAATGCACATCAATTCCCAGCCGCAACACAAGGTGATCCGGAAGAGACTATCAATAATATTAATCAGCAGATCCAGCATGGCAAACCAATCAGTAAAATGCAAGAAGCACCAGATAGTAATATTTCCAGTTTCCTGTTGATGCCTGAACCTCTCCAGAAGAGCAGTACTCCCGTTGACACTACAGAATATCATATGAATCAGGAGATTCATCATGGGCAATCCAGCGGTAATGGTCTTTCCAGTTTCTCGTTCCATGAGCCTCTCCATGAGTGCAGTATTGCAGCCGACGGGACACGAAATAATATGAAACATCATATTGAACAGCATGGCCAGCCAAGCTGTGATACATCGGGTGCAGCAGATCGCAATATTTCATGTTTCTCCTTGATGCCTGAACCTCTCCATGACCGTAGTAAGCCAACCGGGACTACAGAAACTGCTCCACTTCCAACTTCAATCCTAAATTTTATGGCCGTAGAGATCGAGAGTTCGGGTGGGGTGGTAGAGGATTATTACAGGGACTATGGCGAGTTGATCGAATATCCACTGAGGCACTCGCCACAGTGTGTCCTTCTCAGACCAGTGCCCGGGGTCAACATCCACCCAGACTATATCTGGAAACGTGGAAAAAGGGAACCCCCTGTGCAAAAGTAGTATCTTGCAATGTACATGCAAATCGGAAAGTAGTATCTTGCAATGTACATGCAAATGGGAGCCCTCGCGAACTTCCTCGCATACATGTACTTGGTGATCACTGATTTCATTTGGGTATTATTTTTTTTGAAGTAGACCGTAAAACTAATCCTTGGATTATTCGATTATTTTCTTTCTGTGGGGAAAAAATAGTAGATAGGGAAAGGGAAGTCCCTCTCCAAAAATAAATACTATCTTGCAATGTGCGTTCAAATGGGAAAAGTTGTTAACTTCCTTCCCATGTATGTAGCTGGTTATTACTGATTTCCTTTCCGTATTATTTTTTGGAAGTCTACCGTTAAACTAATGCTTGGATTATTCTAATGGTTGGATTATTCTATTATTTTCTTTCTGCTGGAATATGAAATTATGAGCCTACTAAAATAATATTACTGATTTTGTTTGTTTATTATTTTTCTAATGGTAGGTTTTAAAGCTAATATTATTTTTCTAATGGTAGGTTTTAAAGTTAATAATTAGGTTTGGGATAAAAGTTGGATAACTGATTTTAATTATGGTTATTATTATTTTTTAAACTTCTGATTTATATGATTTTATGTTTTTTTTTTAGTTATTATTGGTAAATTTTTGAACTCCTTGTATGATACAATTTGGTCAAGAAAGCTAAATTTTTGTTGTAATTTGGATTTTTTTTTCTGGAAATTCAATTTGGATTTTTTTTTGTTTTTAAAAAATTCAATTTTAGTAGTGTTTGAATTGTTTTTTGGATGGTAGAAATGGATTGAGCACTCATCTACATGCATATCTAAAAAGAGTGAGAAAAGGAGGGAATAGTAGAGATGTTATTGAAAACAATACCACCATCTTATTATGAGGGATAAATGAACATTTTATAAACAATGCAGACCTTCTTCTTCAATTACATTATTAGATAAAAAAACTATAGACACGTTTCCAACTTTACTAGTTTTTTGATGTTTCATTCATTTTGAGTTTTAGATTTTGCCAAGAAAGTAGTGTTCTTTTTCCTTGTTTTTGAATGAGTTAGATGTTTTTGATTGGCGAGTCTTTCTTGGTTGCCCTATTCCTCCCTACTTAGAGTGGGAAGCGTCCTTGCTTCTGCCACCAAAGGAGGGAAAGTATGCTTCAATGTTTCTATTGTGAGCCATTAGGTATGCTCTATTGTGCGTCCCTTCCCACCAACAAGATATGATAAGTCAGGAGGGACGTTGGCACCCATGATCGGTGCCATTCTGATCACTGAGAGTTGCCCCCGTGAAACAGCAGAACGCGTTGCAGGTTGGCCCATGAGAAGCAGTGAGAAGTGAGTTGTTGTTGCATAGAGAGTAGCTTGAATTTTAGAAGAACAAAAACGTTGCTTGTCTACCATAAAATCTTCCATAACACGGCCTTTCAAATATTTGACAACAACTCCCTTCATCGACTGCCATTCTTTAGTCGTTTTCCTTCTCCTTAATTCAGTATCCACTCTCTCCCCAAAATTTGTTGACAATGCTTTGCCCCAACTTGTATGACACACTTGCTATTAGAATTTGAACTTGAGTCGTCATCCATTGCTACCATCAATGGATTTTTTGAACCCCATTATCGCCACCACTAGAGGTTGCATATCCCTTTACAACTTTTACATTTTTGTGTCTAGTCCCACCATTGAGAACAACATGTTTATTTGGTGAATCATGTCCAATAGACGGCTTTCTAGCAAGGAAAACGGATGAGGCATTTGATAAGGAATAACTTAGAATAAGATTGATTTGCTGTTCAGTAGAGCGTTGGAGAATAAAAAACGTGTGTTTGGTGAAGGTATTTGCAAATTCTAGCTGTAATGGAGCCATGGGAGGGGGTATTGTGTTGGTGTTATTTTTTGGCTTGACACATTAAAGCCAACACAAAGAAATGTATTGGTTTATGTTGACTTTCTTAATGGGATATATTTTAGTAATAGGTTGGGTTGATGTGAGGGTCGAGGATGTGAGAACATAAGTGCGTCCCTCATGTTTCAAGTGGTATTTATGATCTTTAGCATGGTAAACAACATGTCAAGCTTGCTGGTATGGAATGCCTAATAACAAATCTACACAATCAAGAGGAGAAACATCACATACAATAGTATCTTGAAAAGGACAAATAGCAAAGGTGACGACACAACATTGGGAGACAATAAGATGAGGGTCTTCCTTTCGAACTCAACCTAGCTCATATGGGTTGGGGTGTGGAGTGGTGGGAAGGCTAGGGTGGTGAACCAAGTCTTATGCCACAAGATTCTTTTGATTCCCATTGTCGAGGATAAGAGTCACCAACTCATATTTGATTTGAGAATTATGGGTAAATAGAGGTGCAATAGAGGTGCGAGCTTCAAGAGCAGTCATAAGGATGAGAGAGGGGTCTACTTCGGTAGTATTTTCAAGAGAAACATCTGTAAGGGATGTAGAGGAATTTGGTTGCTCTACCTCTTGAGAAAGGTTCTTTTTAGGGTGCATATTTTGACATACATGACAATCTCCTCAATCACGTGAATTGGTCTTATGAAATGTACACTAGGTAGATGAGGCAGGCACCACATTAGATGGCCTAGAAGGAGATGGACCATTTTTGGTTTGAGGATATCAAGTTTGAGCATCCACTTTATGTTCTACATCAAAGGCCCAAATAAAGGCCTTATTGAAGGATGTACTATCAAACAACTCAAGTTATATATGAAAAGCCATTAGTAGATGATAATTAAATTTAATAATTAATACCTCTTACGAATCAAAGATATGGAGTTGAATGCACAATTTGCAGAAGACATAAATGTATGTTTGCAATGATTAATTGGGTAGTTGCCGGAGTTGCAACCATTTGGCAAGGAGATTTTGGAGATATGGCTGGGGATAAAAAAAAATGCTCTTAAGGCTTGACAAAAGTCATCCCAAGATGTAATATGTGTGGATATGGTCTCGGCTTGTTCCTTGAGCTCAAAAACTAAGGATATATTCTTGAGTTGAGTATCCCACTATGTTTGCGCCATGCCCTCCAACTGTATATTGGTGATTTGAAGCTTCATGTCCTCTTCCATCATGGGATATGCTTTGAAATAGGTAATGAGACTATGAAGCCAAGAATCGATGGCCTCTCCATTCATTTGGCTCAAAAATTTGGGCAATTGAAAGCGTGCCCTGTTTATTGTTGCCCCATATTAGTTGGTCTTGCCCACGTCTTACTAAGATCATCCTTTGTTTCAACATTCTCATAAGTGCTTCTTGTTTTGTTTTCAAGGGGCTATCATCTCTGTAGTCATTGTTTTTCCAAATTCTCCACTTTCCTGAATTATGAGTATGGTCCTAGAAATCCTTTACCTTATTTAATCCTTAGGTATCTCTCTCACGCTTGAGGACCAAAATGTCCTCCTTTAACAATTTTGGTTCTTGTTTCCATTTATCCTCCCAAAATAGTTCTAGATCTCCCTCTCTGATTTCCAAGAAACTATTTTTTTGTACTACGCTTCTATTTTCCTAGGCTTTATTCCAGATGAATGAGCCCTTTATATTTCTAGACATTCTTATGAGACCATTAGTTTGCCAGGAACTAGCATATTTTTCTTTTCAAATACTTGCCCATTGAGCCATTGGATCTTGTACCCAATGCAACTATAGTTTGACCCCTAAAACATTGCTAAGAATCTCCTGGTCTTCCAACCCTAGGCCCCTATGGCTCTTGGGTCTGCATATTTTTTCCCATGAAACTAAGGCCCATTTCTTTCTTGTTTCCTCCTTACCCCAAAGAAAGTCTCTTTGGATGTTTTTGAATTGTTGTAAGACTCATTTTGGAGCCGGGAGAGCTGATAACATGAAAACGAGGATTGATTGTAGTATGACCTTTGTAAGTACCAACCTACGAACCAGATTTAAAGATCTGATGGTCCACTTTCTCACTTTATCATGTATCTTATTGATCAGTGGTTCCCAAATGCTCTTGTGCATCGGTTTACTAGTTAGAGAAACTCCCAAATATTTTGAGGGGAGGGAATCCCTTTGAAAGCCTAGAATTTTGGAGATATTTTTCTAAATAGCAATATTGGTGTTAAAGAAAAAGATTTTTGATTTGGATAGATTTTCTTCCATACCTGTAGCCATTGTAGAGTCATTCAGGATTTGTTTGTAGGCTATAACTTCTTTGACTGTGGGGATTCCCTATAGCATGGTATCATCTACAAATTGTTGATGATTCAGAGTCTTACCATTCTCAATTAATTGAAGGCCCTTAATCTTGCCCTTTACTTTAGCATGCTTCATAGACCGACCAAGTGCTTCCATCATAAGGATGAAAAGAAAGGGAGGGAGAGGGTCTCCCTGCTGAAGACATATAGAAGGAATAAAAATTTCAGAGTTAAAGCCATTCACCAAAATTGAAAAGCTGGAGGAAGTCACGAGGGCCATAACCCATCTGACCTAGTTATGATCAAATCCAAAAGCAATAAGAACTTTCTAGATGTAGGACCAATTCACCTTATCATAAGCTTTGACAATATCCAATTGCATGATCATCCCAGCTTGCCTCTTGCTAGTTAACGAGTGAACCACCTCTTGAGCTTGAATGATGTTATTTAGAATTTTTCTACCTTCCACATAAACGAATTGTTCCCCTAAAATTAGAGTAGGAAGTAGGGGTTTGAGTCTGTTGGCCAAAACCTTGGATATTATCTTGCATACCACATTTCATAAAGCTATGGGTCTATACTTATCAGGAGTTTGAGCGATGTACTGTTTAGGGATCAGAGATATGAAGGAGGTATTGAGCACTTTCAGAATAGTTTTGTTCGACCTAGAATCCTCCACTACATTCAATATATCTTGCTTAACAATATTCCAGCAAGCTTTGAAAAAATCCACATTGAAACCATCCAGGCTGGGTGCATTTCCATTCTGCATATCTTTGAGGACCTCACAGGCCTCCTCTTCAGTTACTGCCCTGTTAAGGTTGAAATTGTCCTCTCTAGACACCAGCTTCGGTATGTGTCTATTGATGTCCTTGATTAGCTGCTCTCTGTCTGAATTGTTTTCCTAAGTTATGCCTTGGAAGTGGTGAAAAAACACAGCTTCTATGTCCTCATGGGAGATATGAGTCTCCCCACCCGCATCCTTGATTGAAGAGATTCTATTGTGAGCTTTATTTGCCATGGTGGATCTATGAAAAAATCTAGTATTACGCTTTCCTTCTTTGAGCCATTGAACTCTAGACTTTTGTCTCCAAAATATTTCCTTTTGTTTACATAAATTCTCCCATACTTGACGATATTTATCAACTTGATCAGTTTTCACTTTATCAAAGCCTTCCATGATTAGATCTTGGTTGAGTTCCTGTATTTTGTTTTCAATAGATTTTTTATCCATAAAAATGTTGCCAAAATCAGTATTGTTCGAATCTTTAAGCCTAAGCTTGATGTTCTTTAGTATTTTATGAAGAAGGTACATTCTTGTTCCACGAATCTACAAACCTTCTGACCACCATTTTTCAATATTGCTAATGAATTCTGGGTGAGAAAGCCAGATATTATCAAATCTATAAGGTCTATTCCTGGGAGAACCTATGGCCTTGATCTCTAGATGAACGAGCCAGTGATCTGAGCCTCCAAAGGGAGAAATCTCACTATTATTTCCTTATCTATAAGCAGGAGATCCTCTGAGATAATGAATATGTCTAACTTGGAGGCTATGTGAGCCTCTCCTCCTATTTTATTATTCCAAGTAAAGAGGCCATTGTTTGTATCAGTATCAACTAGTTTCATGTTACCTATAAAGGTTTGAAATGCTAAAGTGTCTTTACTTAGAGCTTTAGTTCCACCTTTTTTCTTTGAAAGAGATTTGATCATGTTGAAGTCCCCTCCCATTATCCAAGTTATTCCTGCATGTCCGTCCCTAAGATCCAAAACGGAATCTAGAAACCTGAGTTTATCATCTATTCTTTGAGGGCCATAAACATTCGTGACTAGATATGTATCCCTATCTCCGACAGGCTGAATAACTACGAATAAATAATTCCTAGATCCTTCAGCATCTATTATGTCAATTTTTTGGGGATCTCAAAGAGTGAGAATGCCCCCTACTGTATTCTCTTCTTTGACTTCTAGAAACTCAAATCTACTAAGCCATTTGCTATGAATTTGTCTTAATTTTTGAATGGAACATTTCGTTTCTTCGATGAAGATTATATCTGACATTGCTTGTTTCATTCTATTACTGAGCATTCTGTGTTTTCTTTTACTGCCTAGGCCCCTTATATTCGAAGATATGAACTTCATAATTAATGATTTGTAAAGGAATAGCTGGCTAGATCTTTCATCTTACTTGAATCTATCATTAGCTTTCCACACTCCATCAAGAGCTCATTCTACTTTTTTCTACCTCTTTTCTTTCCTGGATTTCTGGTTGCTAATCTAGGAGTAGTTTTCATCATTTTCACACCCCCGTTATCCTGTTTGTCAATGTTTTCTTCCTTTCTCCAACCCCTTAGCCTGATTTTTCCATAAAAAAAAAACTTGTGTATTATATTGAGCTCTTCTTGAGGTAACGAATTTACCGTCCCGTGGTTCCCTAAATCAAAAACCCTTCTTGATCTAGGTGTTCCTTGTCAAGAATCTCCTGTAATTCGTGGTCCTCCAGTTCCATTTCGCTCTGGGTCATTTCATGATCCATCTCCAGTTCTGAATCACTCATCATAGTCTCCTTCATTTCATGATCCATCTCCAGTTCTGAATCACTCATCATAGTCTCCTTTTGATTATCAATACCCTATGTTTGTTCACGGTTTTCTTCTTTCTCCTTTTCTCTAGGACTTCCTTCCATTGCTTGGTCTTCTTATGTAATCTCTTCATCCTGTTCAAGAATTTGGAACTTGTTCTGATTGACCTTTCTCCCTTAATTTTGATGTTGCTTTGGCCCTCTTCTGCCACATTTTCCTCTATTTACCACTTTGTCAAAGCTATCAGTGTCCTTCATTGTGTTATCTTTTCTTTTGTTTTCTACTTTACTGAGAGGGCAGTCTCAGAATAGGTGTCCATGTTTGTGACATCTGTGGCATCTGAACGGAATATGCTCATAATCTATTGTTTGCACCCATTCTTCATCAAAAACTTCCATGATTACCTCATCCGGAGGAGCTCTGGATAGATCCATTTCCACACATATTCTTGCAAAGGAAGTATATTTTCCCCTTCTAGTGGCTCCAAAAGTTTTGACAAAATGACCTAATTTATTGCCTATGGTAGCTAACGATTCAGTTTGCCAGTAATCGAGAGGTAGAGAATAGAGCCTTACCCAAACCAGTACCGAAGTAAAGGTCTCACGCTCCAGAACAAAATTCATCATCCAAGGTCACATATAGAGGCCAGCTGCTGCGAAGAAGTAGGGCCCTCCTTCAAACACTCTGTCTTTGCCTTCAATGTTTCTAAACACCATAGTGAAGAATCCCTTTGACCCAAGATGTAGGTCCATGCTTCCTTTAGGTTTCCAATGGTATTTCATCCACGTATGTAAAGCTTTTTTAGTGGGCCATAATCCCATGAATTTATAGATGATAGCATAGGTCTGCATGTGATCCCCATGCGCCTGTAGAGCAGAATCATTTAAAACTACTCTCGGTGTGATCTCAACTTTGGGTTTATAAGATCCCTTTTGTTTTTTGTCTTTAGTTCCCTAATTTCTGTCTTCATCCTCATCATTTGTGCTGTAATTTTTGTTCATTTCATTTCCTTCTATCTCCTCTTTTGTGTTCCTTTTCCCTTCCTCAGCAGTACCTCTGACATTTTCTAGAGGTTTCTTACTCCTTCTGAGATGTTTGCTGAAATTTACTCCCGCATTCAGAGTCTTCATGACCGAAGTTGTTACAGATAGAGCATTCTATTTCATTTTCAAGAGCAGAAATGTTATTGTAGGTCCTTTTCACGATCCCAGTCACATTCCTTTGATTTTGTGCTTCTCTAGTCATGATGGTCTTGTAAGCAACACATTAAGCAGCTTTGTGTCCAAAGTTATGACATGAAAAACATTGGCCATTAAAGAAGTTCCTACAATTATTGAATCCACTGACCTGATGATTGTAGTTTCCATCGACATTTATTCTTGAAGCAAAATGAGAATGATTTACCTATGGTTGGTTATAGCTTCTATTCATCCTTGAAGTAGATTGAACTCAATTTACAAGGTGATCTATTCTAAGCCTTTGCTGATGATTTTCAACCTGCTCAGTTTTCCTTGCTGCATCAGGATAATTTTTGGAGGTTGATGGCTTCTGTGCTTGAGATGGTTCTTCAGTATATCCAAGACTTGTTTTTATCAGAGAGGAACCTGCATTTTGATAATTTCATCTAGAGTTTCTAATCCTTTAGCAAACCTAAGATTGAGAGCTTTTGTTTTCTCAATTTCTTTTCTTAGTCCCACAATTTCACATTCTAACTTTTCATTGTGTTTTTCCTTTTCAGCAATTTGGAATGTCAGAGTATCTATAATCATACTCTTTTCTTCTAAACAGATTTTAAGTTTAAAAATTTCTTCATAGAGACCATCTTCATCTAAGGCATCCAAGAAATCATCATCCTCAAAAGCCATTAGAAGTCTATAATCATTATTATTTTCATCTTCATCACTATTTGATAAACCATCACTATCTTCATGCGTATATAGATCTTATTATTTACACTTTGTTTTTTATTCCATTTTGCTGATTTCTTACCTTTATCAATCTCATCTTTGTGAGGACATTTGGTAGCATAATGACCTACTCTTCCATAAGAAAAACATTTGAAAGGTAGTTTACCTCTCAATCTTCCAGAACCCCGTTGAAGGTTCTTCACAAATTTTGATTCTTCCTCTCCTTCTGATGTACGTCTTGACCCATTGTGTTCTCCTTTTGTTGAAGCTTTGAATGCAACTTCTCTCATTTGTGATGGACCCCCCTTTCTCATTCCAAAAGCAGTTAGGATTCCGTGCAGCTGTGACATAGTAATAATGTGAAGATCATGCTTTTCTTTTATGGCAGGAACTTTTGATTCAAACTTAGAAGACAAGGATATTAGAACCTTTTCAACTAAAGTAAGTTTTTTTATCTCTTCACCCAATTTTTTCATGCGATTAACAATCTCATCTATATGTGAGAAATAATTAGCTACACTTTCATAATTGTGCATTCTGAGATTTTCATATTGAATTCTAAGAGATTGTAGTTTTGCACGTTTTACCTAATCATCTCCTTCATAGCTTAGAATGATATTGTCCCATATTTCTTTGGTGGTTTTCAGCTTCATAACCTTGACAAATTCTGATTGTGACAGACTTCCCAATAGAGTATTGATAGCCTTTGAATTTGTTTCATATTTCTTTTGACCTTCCATATCTGTAGGAGTTGTTGATGGAAATGTGTATCCTTCTTGTACGATATCCCAAACTTCTGTTCCAAGAGATTGAAGATAGGTTGTGGTTCCTACGTTCCAATAGATGAAGTTGCTCCCATCAAAGATTGGTGGCTTGATGGATGCCTCTCTTTCGTAGTTGCTCATGATGACAGATCTTCCTTGAAGTGATCAAGCTTCTTCTGAAGGACCTGCTCTAATTCCAATTGTTGGAAATAATATTGAGGGGGGCGGGGTGAATCAATATTATCAACTTCACAATACTTCATTTCCATAAATAGATTTATGTATGCTAGTTCGCTTAATGAAACTTACATATGTATGCAACTGTGTTTCGGGCAACTAGCATATACATTGTAAACTTATTATCTACTCATTTGATATTTAATTTGTGTATTAGAACCATATAAGCATTAACAAGTATAGTAAAAAAATAGAGCAAACAATCATACACAAGAACACAATATATAAGGTGGAAATCCAATGTGGGTGAAAACCACCTGTTGCAATTTGTCTCTATCTTCCTTTAATAACAAACTTCTTGTTAACATATTTATGTAGTGCTACAGTCCTAGACCAGTATGCAAGCTTCTACCTGTAGAAGGCTACAACCTACTCTCATTCTCCAGCTTCTCCTAGAAGGGAGCTACATCCCCCTTAGCTCTTGTACTAGCTGATGTACTAGTATGTAGGTGTTGACCTATAGAAGGCTACAACCTTGTCTTTTCTTCTAGGGACCACGTTTGATAAATTTTCAGGCGGGATCCGTCAATAGCATCAATAAAACATCAAATTATATCTGCATCCATCAATTTCCCTTACACTAACCAAATCTGAATAAAACAATCACTTCTCTGAATGTTGTAATAGTAACAGTATTAGAACCAAAACCAGAACCCATAACACTACAATCAATAAACAGAAGTAGCTAAAACGTATTCTATGAGACGTACACTACTTTGATGTGTCAAACCTGTGTGCATACACTGCTATATGAAGGAAAACCTGTGTACACACTATTTTTACTTGCCGAACCAGCGTGTATGGGCGCCTATTCTATACTGAACCTGTGTACAGATCTGTAAAAGATGATTTACCATTTTTAACTATTCAGACATCAGTTATACCCAGATCATCAGATTTGCAGATCAAGGCATGTGTCAATTATAAAAGATCAAAAACCACACAAAGATCCTTCTCTTCAAGTCTTAAGATCTTGACCCATCAATAGAAATTATCCTTCTTCAAGCGCTCAGGTTCCTCCTTGATTCAGATCCAGCTATGCACCATAACTTAAACACCAATATTCTAGATCTTGCTCTTCATTAGATATTCAATACTTGAGTACCCTTGCCTAATGATCTCCTCCTCCTTTTATAGTGTTGGGCCTTACTCAATACCATGGCCCAAAACCACTTAGAAGCAATACTTAGGACCAAATACCAAAAAACTCTTCATATTTCAATAAAAAATTCCAAAACATATAAAAAGTAAACAATTCCTAAACCTATAAACCCAACAATTCAACTACTAAAATCAACTATTAACCTTGAAAATTCAACAGTCCATTTCCAAATTCAAAATAATATTTATCCACATCTTCTTAACAATCTAAAACATCCCTTCAAAAAAAATCTAAAACTCCATAACCTTAATATCAAGACCTTATCCTTCCACATCGGTAATTAAAATTTACTACCTCACAATGAGTTATTTTGACCATATACTCATTACATAATAGATTAAAAAATATATAAATAATCATTTGAAATATTACTAAAAAAAATCCATAAAAGTAAATAAACATGAAACATCAGAAAAAACATCAAACACCAAGCCCACGATTTAAATACCGCAAACAACACCCCCACAATACCTCCATTCCATCTAAAGCACGGCAGTGGGCACAATAACCTAGGTTCCCACTTCTTTGGAATAACACACAATCAAGGATAATTAAAATGTATAATGGATTGAATATTTTCAAAAGCTCTTAGGAACTATGTTATTACCATTATCTAAAAGTTCATATCTTAATAATTTAATAATTTGTAATTAAAGTCACAGAAAAAATGTTTAAAACTATACATTAAAAATATCAATTTTTAAATAACCAAATTTGAAAAACTAGCTAATTAATTAAACAGTATTCTAAAAAAATCCCTATTAACTAAGTTTATTATTTATATTTATTTGTTTGAATATTAATATTTACTATTAAAAAGAATTTTAAAC
>APFE031203466.1:7449-19937 GCA_000404065.3 Pinus taeda | reverse complement strand
ATTGACAACGGCATGCAGAAAGTGCCATTCCTGAAGATGAAGTTGAAGTTGAAGTAGAAGAATGCTCCACATGGATGATATGTTTCTTCATTGCGGCTTCCAAGGCTTCCATCTTCTTAAAGCATTTAGATTCTAAGTGGCCATCTCGATTACAAAAGTTACAATGTCTATCAGTCTTCTTCCATTTGTTTTTGTTGGTCTTATCATTTTGCTGAAATGATCTTTCATTTTGAGACTGAGTTTGCTTAGGACCCTTGTTTGGTTTAAGACCATTCTTTTTAGGATATGACTTCTTAGGATTCTTTAAATTTGGTTGCTCCTGGGTGGCTAACGCTTTCTTGGAAGAGATTCCAAGATTAAGAAGACCAAGGTGTAAGAGTTTTTCTTGTTCTCTTATTAAAGAATCACAAAAAGAGTCAAAGGAAGGGGCCTTGTAGTCTGTTCCTTGACAAATGAAAGCTTCCCTTGTAGAATGGAAGGTGGAAAAAAATACAGAGTAGGCTGGTCCCAACTTAGTAAGGATGGAATAAATAAGGTTACTATCTGTTTTCTTAACCTTAACACCTTCCAAGAGATATCTAAGGGTCTTGAATTTGCACAAGAAATCTTCAATGCAAGAAAAATTATTAGGATCCAATGTAAGCAACTCATTTTCAAGTTGATGGGCTCTAATTTCATTTTTAATCCAAAAAACTTTAGTGATTTGTTTTAATGCTGCATCAGGAGTATCAAGATCTGCAATATGAAATCTAAGATCAGGAGAAATAGACATCCCTATCAAACCACGTGCTTGATCTTGTCTATTTTCCCATTTTGGAACCTTGTCTTCATCTGTTGGTTTCTTCTCTTGGCCCGTGGCTATTCTGTAGAGACCTTTACTTCTAAGTAAATCTTCCATGTATGATGCCCATTGGAAGTAGTTAGTGCTGTCAAGAATGACTTGGCATGGACTTTCCATTTTAAAAAAAAAACTGAAGCTGAAGATGCTGAAAGTAAGTGTTCCAATGGATAGATCTCGAAAAATTAGGCTGTTTTAAAAAAAACGGCTCTGAAAAAGGCTTCCGGATGAAGAAGTTATGGCTTTTTGAAAAAAAATTGTTGAAATTGCCGGCAAAGTGCGCGAATGTGCGGGAATGAAAAAAAACGCCCCCACAAAATGGAGATTTGAACCCAAGACCTCTACTCTCTTAAAAGAACTTTGAACCAATTGATCTATACAAAATTTTGAGAGAGAGAGAGAGAGAGGGGGGGGGGGGTGGGGTAGGGGGGGGGCTTTGGGTTGCGTGCTTGCCTTAAGAAACTTCTTTTTCCCTACAAAACACAAAACACAAAACCCAACACGGACATGCAAAGAAAAACGAACCTTATGGCTCAAAGTTAGCTTTACCCAAAAAACTAAATATTTAAAAAGAATTGAACCTTGTGGCTCAAGGTTAGCTTTAGCCGAAAAACTAAATATTTTTCTCAATGTTTCTGATTTTCCAAGATCACACTAAGGTGCAGGGAAAAGAGCATACGCATGAGAAAAAATCCTTCCTTTCTGTTTCTGATTTGCCCAGATCACACAGAGTCGTAGGGCAAAGAGCATACGCAGAAATGAAAGGTATAGATCCAGTTAAAAAAAAAGCTAAATAAACCGAAACCGAAATAAGTAGAGAGAAAATAACAATAAACTGCAAATAAAGACTGTATACCTCCAGATCTTAAAAATGACGCAGATAGGGCTACTGGAAACCTTTTCACGTGAAACGAAAGGGGTTCCTCACTGGAACAGATGCTCCAAACACAACAGAGTAGTCCTCTCGGCCCGAAAGCAGTCAGAAACAGTAGATCTAGGGAACGACAGCCGCATGCAGTTCTACCGGCTTCAGATTTGGATCACCAACGGACGCGGCCCTCAAATCGCTCTGATACCATGTAGGAATTTACAGGGTAAGTTCCTCAGACAGAACACCAAAAGGACACCGCTCACAAACAGATCACAGATCAATACACCAGTATTTTGACGTGGTTAAAACCCTCAGAGAGGGAAACAGTCCACGGCCTGCGCCAACGTGGCTACTACAGGCAATTTATTAATAAAAGAATGAAAATTTACATAAGCTTCTCTCATGCACGGTTAACCTACAAATGACCCTCCATGCGCTTTAAATAGAATTCATGGACCAATCGGGTGTCAAGCCACGGATCAAGTGTCGGTAATACCGAGGAGAGAATGAGCCGTCAGATTGTAAGTTACAAAATGTACAATGGTAAAGAAACACACTTTACCTAACTCTATACCTAACTCTATACTAAACCAAGTTGAACTTAACTATTTCCTATGTGTCGGAATATCCTAACATGATTTCCCAAAGAGCTGAGCCCAGCAAAGTTGCAAAGTGTAGAAGGCCAGAGAGCCATAGATTCGCAAAGTACCACCAAAGGCTGGGAGGACAGCGAAAGCGCCACCAGAGGTTGGAGGCTTGGCAGAGGTGAGAGCCAAAGCCGAGAGCCAGAGCTGAGAGCCAAGAGCCGAGAACTAGAGCCGAGAGCTAAAGCTGAGAGCCAAGAGATGAGAGATGAGCACCGAGAGCCAGAGAGCCAAATAGCCAGGGATAAAGATGGCATTCTAAGCCCATGGTTTTAGTTAAAAACCTATGGAATTGAGTGTGGAACTTGTAAAAGAATTTAATCCATAATCCCAAAGAGCCTAGTGAGTTGACTACATCTCACAAAGACGTAGCCCAAGAGGTTTGGGTGAACTCCTAATTATATTGCTATTATGTGTATTGGTCATTATTTTCATTATTTATTGTTATATGTTTTTATATTAGTTTAAGAAAATCAACTTAAAGCACTTAACAATTAAGGGCAAACACAAGAATACACCTACTTCAAGTTATTTAATTCTGCAATTGTCAAAATAAGCCTAGATCTTGGGAATACATAAGCTTTGGAGTGGGAGAGGTTCTTCTAAGCATGACAAAGCCTTTAGTGCCCCATTTCAGATCACTTAGCAATCTTTTCATATGAGTTTAACGAGTTGAGAAAAGATCTCAAATGTGACTCGTCATCATCGTCAAACATCTATCACCTATCGCTGCACAAATAAGGTAAAGTGTATTATCCATTTCTTGAGGATAAATAGGTCAAAAGATTTACAAAAACTTGATATTTTCATGAAAAATGAATAAAAAAGAGAAAAGTAAATATATTTTTACCATTTACCATTTTATCTTTGTTGTGAAAACTTTTTACTCACTTTTTCCCTAATTGTTCCAGAGTAGATTGCGGGAGATCCGAGAGGTCAATCAACGAGCCACCATTTCCAGGTACTAGCTAAAGCCTTGAGCTCCATTTTCATGTCCTTTATTTATGTTTTTAACCACTTTTTTAGTTTTTTGAGGGGGTTTTTAAAAAACTTTTTCGCCCTCGATCGACACGACTTTCGGGCACGGAGTCACACCATCCAAGGGTGATTAACAAAGCCATCCGCACCGATCGGCGCAACTATTTTTAAAACAGGCACATCAATGCTGTGAATAGGGGAAAAACCTATTTCCTCAAAGACTCACCATTTAAACTTGAATTTTATGGGCCAAGCATGATTGTTGACTCAAATTAATGACTTTCACAGGAAAGAATCACTGAAAATGGTGGACTGGAAAGAATGGAACATGAGGATGTTGACACCTTGGCAATGAATGACCCAAATTGCCTCGAAGCCTTAAGGGCTTGCGGGCTCCTCAAATTATTTCTTACACCAGCGATGCAGGCCCAACCCGAGTTTCTTCGATACCTGATTAGTCTTTGGGACATTAATCATGAGATATTTGTCATTGGCGACTAGGAGCTGGAGTTGGAAACTTCAAATATATACTTCATCACTGGACTATCCACAGAGGAGAATCAGTGAACTTGTATGGGTCATGACCGATTGTGGCAAGAATATCTTCCTTTCTTGCCGAACACTACCTTGAGGCCCTGAAATCCAAAAGTGGGAAGATAGAGATTTCTAGTGTTTGGGATTTGACACTGAGAGTGCTTATGTTGACTATCAACAGAGTGGTGGGGTCCCAAGCGGAACATGAGACTAACAATTCAAAGTTCCTTTATGCTATTGAATATACAACTCCTATGATCTTCAATTGGGCAGAGGCCATGAAGATCAACATTAAACGTCAGTTTTCCAAAGCCAAGGTGGGAAATTTGAAGCAATTTTGCTTCAGATTTGTACTTGTGACCTTCTTCTTGGAACGAGTACCACTGTTCTAGAATCAGATGACTGAGGTAGATTCTCCTATACCACACGATCCGTGGATGGCCCGCTGGAGCGATTTCATGCTCAGGATCACTGGGGTCAACACATGTCATACCGACCTACATTATTTTCATGGCTACGACAACAAGAAATCGTCGTGGAGGACTAGCCATACAATGGCACTGATTTCTTTGGAGATCCAAATATGCGCTTACCATATGGGGAAGTCTTCGATGATGAAGGTAAAAAGCACATTTTTGATTTTGAGATTTTTTAATTGTTTTTGGTATATATGTGCTTATAACATTTCTCTTGCTAATGTAGACGTTGGATCAGAGCGGCCTTCTAGGATGTCCCCAATAGCCAGGCGCATCCCTTGCCCTATTGATGTTGTCGCTCCTTATTAGGAAGGGAGTAACAACAAGGAGGATATCACGAGGAACCTTGAAGGGTTGACCCATGGTATCCCGGAGTATGATTGGGTAGGAGACATTCCTCGTCATATCAGAGACACACAATGGGAGTCTCGGATCAGATCCGCTGATTGCTAACTCGTGTTGTACGATCCATATCATGCTACCACGATCACCATGCTAATTAGTTCCTAGGTATAGCATTTACATTTTTTGAGGCCTGCGACTCGCCAATGTTATTTTGGACACACATATTATTTTTGGGGTTCTGATGTATCAAACATTATCACCATATATATATACATGTTGTATTTTCCTGTATACTATGGTACAAATGGTTTTCTTTATCTCTCACATGTTTCGTAAATGTCTATCCAACACATGATTAGCTAATGCATCTGTCAATGTATTCATGCATCTAGGAATATGATGATATGTACTGTAATCAAAATGCCTTTCCACTAGACAGATACGAAGATACATTCTCACTATTTGAGGGTTTCTGATGGAATGTTTCCCATTAAGTTGAAGGACGAGAAGCTGTGAATCCAAGTTGACAACCAATTCTCTGATTCCCAGAGCAATGGTGTATGACAATAGTTCTATGACCGCACTATATTGAACAATGTTATTAGTTGTGCGACCTAGAAAAATACCTTGGAGGTCAATCAACTCAACGTTAGGGTCATAAATAGCCCATGCTGCGTATGATAGGTTCTGAGTACTACAGAAAGCACCATCTGTGAAACCACTGTGGGGAGTCGCAGACATCTACAAAGCAAGAAAAGCATCGCAAATAGGAAAGTTGTTTGAAAACTATCACACAAAACCACGCTACACAAAAAATGAATGACACACTAATGTACACAAGTAACCATGCAAGATGACCTAAGCATAGTACTTCTTGAGGTAAAGCCTATTTTAGGGCTTATCTAGAGGATTTCCTTTATAATCAATAAGATCATAGGCTCCTTTATGCAAAATGTGTTTCACGATGTAGGGCCCATGCAATATGGGTTCTAACTTACCTGCCCCAAACTTATTGTTAGCTTGGTCACATAGTAAGACCAAGTCACCCTCAAAGAACGCGCGAGGTGAGACCGACTGATCAAAATGCGAATTGACCTGTTTCTTTTATGCTTCAATGACAAATGTGGCGATACGGTGAGTCTTGTCCAGTCATTCTAAATATAAGAGGCATTCCTCTTGAGGTGACATTTTGGGGAGGAGTTCAACAACTAACTTTAGTGAAGGAATCTCACTTTCAATCGGTAATGTTATCTTCTAGACCGTAGACTATCTGGAATGGTGTTTAACCAGTTGCATCTTTGTTTGTGGTTTGGTAGGCCCATAGAGCTTGAAAGAGCATGAGATGCCAATTTGTCTTGTGCATCCCAATAGTACGCTGAAGCATTGTCACTAAGACTTTGTTCATGACTTCAACTTGGCCGTTGGCTTGAGGGTAATATGGGGTCGAGCCATCATGGTGCAAGCCCAATGCAGATGTCAACTCAGCCATCATGCAATCTCTGAAATGGGAGCCATGGTATATGACAATGATTTTAGGTACACCAAACCTGGAAATAACATGGTTTAAAAGGAATTGAGCCATTGTCTTACCATCTGCAGAATATGTAGGCATCGCTTCGGCCCATTTGGTGAAATAATCCACAATGACGATAATATAGCCATGCCCCCCGGTCGAACAAGGGTTACATGTCATATGATTGATACCCCATTTGGCAAAAGAACCAATGGTAATGATGGGGTGTAGGTGAGTGGGTGGGGCACACATCTTGTGTTGGTAAACTTGGCATTCGTGGCACTTGGCGAATAACAAGAATGTAGTCCTTGAAGATAGACGACCAGAAATAACCAATGCGAAGGATTTTTAGAGTTGTAGCATAACCAGACATATGACCAGCACATGCCCCGAAGTGAAAATCATTGAGAACTCTTTAAACTTCCTCGATCGTAAGGCATCAGCGAAGAACTGAATTGACACCAACATGGTATAAAGTTTCACCAATAATACTGTAGGGTTGGGAGTGATGCCAAATCCTTCAGCGATCATCTTTGGTCAACACAGACCGAAACATGGACGTTTAGAGGTACATGATGATATCACCGTACCACGTATCAAAGGTACTAATTAAAAAGAGGGTCTCATCCGGAAGCTATTCATCTGCACCAATAGGGAGAGACTTGGAGGGAAGGGAACAAATCAATTCGGCGAAAACAAATATGACTTCTTAGATTTCGTTGTAGTGAATACCAAATCAAATTCTTGCAGGATCATGATCCATTTAGAATATTTCCCCCCCAGCAACTGACAAGTCAAGATATAGGTCATGGGGTTGCATTTAGAAATCACTGTAGTCATGCACAGAAGGATATAGTGTTGAAACCATTGAAAAGCCTGAACGGAAGCCAAAGCCAACTTCTCAACATGTTCATAACACATTTCAGTGTCGAGGAGATTCTGACTAAGGTAGTAGATTACATGTTCGTTGCCTTCGTCATTGTCTTGGACCAAGACAATAGCAATGGTGCTAGGGACCGTAGCTAGGTAAAGGAAGTAATCTTGATAATAATCCAGTGGGTGCAATAGAGGAGCACTTACGAGGACGACCTTGAGATCATCAAAAGATTTTTGGGCCACTTCGTCCCATACAAAGGGCGTTCCTTGTTTTAGCAATCGGGTAAATCCCATGGTTAGCCTGGCATAGTTGGGGATAAAATGATGGATAAAGATGGCCTTTAGTTGCAGGCTCTGGAGTTGGTGCAATGAAGGTGGAGGGGATAAATTTACAATGGCCTCAACTTTTAACGGATCAAATAAAATACCGTCCTTAGAAATGATGAAGTCGAGGAGTCATCCTAATTCTACGCAAAAAACACATTTGTGTAGGTTCAACTGAATGTTATAGTGTCTACAGCGCAAAAAAATCTACCGAAGATGGTCTGGATGGTTTTGGCGCTGACGAGAATGAGCGGGAAGGTCATCTAAGTACGGATAGAAAATGTTACAAATATCATGAAATGCATAAGAAATTTCCCTTTGAAACGTAGCCCCAACGTTTTTGAGGCTAAAAGGAAGCTTATTGTATGCGAATGTAACCCACACACAGATAAAAGCTGTCTTTTCTTGATTGGCCAGTGTGATGTTGATCTAGTTATAACCAGAAAAATTGTCCATAAAAACAAATATCTCGCTCCCTGCACATTCATCAATGATTTGGTCAATGAAGGGAGTAGGATAGTTATCTTTAGGATAGGCATGATTGAGATCTCGACAATCAATGCAAACATGGATCGTGCCCTATTTTTTAGTCACCGAGACAATATTGGACACCCAGTCTGTAAGGGGGATGGGATAGATGAACCCAGCTTTGAGAAGCTTTTCAACTTCACCCTTAATAGAGGCAACATTCCTAGGGTGTGTCGGGAAAGGCTTTGCATGCAGATATGTTGGTATTTCATGCACTACAATGCTAGGATCAATGCTGGGAATTTCTTCGTAGGACCATGCAAACACATCACAGAATTGTTGAAATAGACGAGTATATGTCTTGATCTCATTTGGAGAACAAGATGCCCCAATATGAACATGTTCAACGATACCAGGTTTGATAGAAATGTCAATCGACATCATTTGTGTAATATTACCTAGGTTTCCTTTCGACCACACGGCATGAGTAACAATTGGTGGCGAAAATGGAGAAGAGGACTCTTCGAAAATGGTAAACATGACCGCTGGGAAAGGCAGGAACGAGGAGCAATGATGAGTATCGATCCAAGGTGGTTCCTCGAGAGACATGACTTCCATGATACCTTCATCAGCAAGGGAGGTCTCGGCTAAGGGATCAGGTGATTTCAAAGTTCCAAGCCATGGAGATTGAGAGTACATATTCGAGAGTGGTCTTTGACATAAGAGAATCATAGGATGCAGAACCCGAAGCTAAAACAATTTCCACGTAATTGAATTCGACGAGACTAAGCGGCATCACCTCACCCCAGGTATCAACAAGATCTGGTGAAGGTATGACCCAAGGATCAAATTTGACCGAGATCATGTTGACAGACGCAACATGAGGAAGTGGGAGTGGAAAAATTCCCGTTAAGGAAGAATCTTTGATAATTCCTACCCCCACACTCTCATAGGGAGCACGAGTGTGCTTGACGTACGGAACATTGCCATCTGAGGAGGAAGAGGCAAAGAAAGACAGCTGGTCAATAGTGAGGATCTTCCCTTGATGGAGAAAATGAATCACGCAAAATAAAGAGGAGGCCACAACATGCATGGCATGGGTCCAACTTTGACCGAGTAGAAGATTATAATTGAGATTGGCGTCAACAATTTCTACTTCGACTTGTACTGTCTTGCCTTCCAGGGTGATGGGAAGGTTAGGTAAGACACCGAAGGGTCACGAATTGCACCCATCGAAAGCTTCGAAAGTGTTCGGAGATTGGTTCAGTGGAGGAGAACCAATAGCCTTCCAACATGTGGTCAAAATGATGCAGGTGGAAACACCTTCATCGATGACAATCCAATGGATGGTATTCTCATTGATAATTACCTGAATAAGAAAGGAAATTTGATGAGGAGTATGGGAAACATGGTTCTCTAGATCAAAACATATCAAATTGGAATTGGTGGGATCGAAGCCCCCGATAGCTGACAACAAATATTTCCACTGTGATGGGCAACTTTGGAGCACCTCGAGGGCCAACATAGCTGACGGCACCCGAGCCAAATCCTAAAAAATATTATAGTGCTAATTGTCTCGGGCATTGGGATTATACGAGGATTTCTGTACCACACCTCAAGAGGTTGGTCATATAGCGGAATCAAGGTTAGGACACTCAATATGAAGAGGGCTAGAACTCTAGGTAGAAGAAGAAGGTGCGGCTTCTTTCTCTTTCCCATCTGCTGATGTAGGATTTTGATAATCTTTCGATGTAGTAGCCACATTAATAGGCATAGTCATCATGAACACTTGAGATATGGAGGAAGCAAATTGGGGTTGGTCTACCATTTGAGTCTATTGAGACGGAAACAACTCTTTAAGGAAAATGGGGATCGCTTTGAGCAAGTGACTAACTTCATAGCGTCACGGAAAATTCTTAGTGTAATGATCTTCTTCGTAAATGAGGGAGGGATGCTTAGGTTTCCGTTGCAAAGATTCGCCAGCAAACAATTTGGGAGGATCCTATTTTGAGGCATTGGCTTTAGCTTTGCCTTTGCTTTTATTTTTCCCTTTCGAGAATTTGTTTTCCGCGGTAGACTGGAAAGGATGGACCTCAAAGGTTTTACCAGGGCCAAGTGGATTTTGGGATGAACTATTAGGAACAACATTTCAGATCGAATTCTGTTTGGAAGAAGATTTAGTAGGGGTCGGGATACTAGACCAATAACTCCATCGACGAGAGGTACAACTAGTGACTTTGATGTTGCGGGATCGGATGATAGCAGCGTAGCATTAGGTAATAACTCATATAAAGTGCCAGACTAAGAGTAAACTAGATCCAAGTACTGGGAATGAGCGATGGTCTACTCTTTAGTGACGCATCCACCCATACCTATATCACAAGTAATTGGGGCCACGAATGATTTAGTGAATCATTCAGTGAGAAACTGATCAACAATCTTGAATTTGATCAGGCGATGTATACATCTCCATTCATGGATGTGATCAGATATGTGTGTCGCAGTGTCTTGCTTAAGCGATGTGAGAAAATAGGTGTCAGTTTCATAATGAACCAAAAACTGAAAATGTATGAGGAAAGCCATGGCTAAAGAGTTAAAGTCATGGTAAGTACTTCGATGTAACTCGATGTACCACTTCACTACAGCACCCATGAGGGTCCGTTGTAAAAGACAGAGATGAATGGAATCGCCCACGTACGAGTTCGACGAGCACTAAAGGTGATATGCCATCACATGGGCCTAAGGATATTCTTTAGCTTTCCCACCAAACTTTGGACAATCGCTTGCCATCTTGGATGGCACTGAAGGCCAATATGGCGAATGAAGGATTGGATCATTCGTAAGGCGAGATACATCTAGCAATTCGAGTGTAGCCAAGAATGTCAATTGGGTGTTAAAAGGCATGGGAGGTCAATAAACAGCTCCATACGGAGGAGCCCATCCCTACTAGTAAGGATTTTGGCCCCACAGTGGGGGATTTGGGCCATATGACATCTGAGACTGCCCCCATTGCAGATTACCTTGACCATAGGGATGATTTTGACCGTGAATACCTTGGAACTATCTGGTCATAGGTTACTAATAAACAATGAATGGGTTGAAAGGCTGTTGAGCCTGTTGACCTTGGACATGTTAGCGCTCAAATCTACCTTAGGCTGAAATAAGGTAAAACTCAAGGCTACATCAAACCACGCTCAGCCTCGTAGCTAGCCCTACGAGGACAGGCGAGGGCTCTCTCCGGGTCAATCTTGGCAAAGATAATCAATGAGGCTCGAGACGACTAAAACAAAAGCTAATTTTAGGCTAGATATGCAGTACAAAGGTTTGATTTGAGTTTTTAGGAGTTTTTGTGTTGAAACAAGGAAAGGAAAATTTGGGCTTGGGGATGAGGCACAATTTTTGTAGAGGTCTATTTGGGGCAAGGTAGGTGATCATCTTGATGCTTTCAAATGGAATGAATGGGTAGATCAGACCGGTGAGGAGCTAAGGAGAGCAAGAAGCTTTCAAGGATTCTCCTTAAACAGATGAAAACATGGAAAATCAAACAAACTTAAAGGCAGAGAATAACCTTCGATGGATTCTACATTAACACTTAACACTTCATTTGTTCAATTGCATAAGATGAAAGAAGGAAAATGATACACATAACAACTTACAATTACTGAAAGAAACACGTCATCAAAACATAAAGCCACATGGATCCCAAACAGTGCTGCAAAACCCTGGTCTTTCCTTAGCCAAAAATGCAGAGAAAATATGTACAATTGTTACACAAAAATATCGTCAACTTGATTATTTGCAGTTGGTATGGGTCTATCACCACCTATACCAGCCTCCTAAGCAAGTCTCAGACCTCAGCTCTTCAAAACAAGCTTTGGAAATGAGAGAAAGACATCAAAAAAGCAATGTAACTCTGGTTCCGCACTTTCTCTCACTTTTGCCTGCGGGCTCGCACCTTTTGTTCAGGATACCTGCGTACTTATACGCTCTGTATGTAAAGGGGAGGGTGCGTACCCCTGTGAAAGTCAAAAGGCACAATTTTTATCCTAAAAAACTCACTTTGGGTTAATTCTAGAGGTTTCTAGAAGGAATTTTGACGTGGATTGTTCGCTCCAAAGTGGTTCATGCATCCCATAAGAGAAGGAGCTAATCCCTTGTTAGGAGGAGGTATCCCTTTGAAGGAGGATTCTATCCCTTTGAAGGAGGACCTGGTAACTGATCTCCATTGCACTATAAATTGAGGCATTGGGTTAGTCGCTGGGGAGGTTAGAAGCTAAACTTTTGAGGGTAAATGCTAGTGAAATCAAGACTTCCTATTTGAGCTTAAGAGGAGAGATCACATACCTTTTTGGCTTCATTGGGGAGTGAGTGAAGCTTGTCAAAGTAGAGGAGACTTCTTGTTGGGCCCTGGGAGGAGCTTGTATAGCATCAAGGCAAAGGTTGTAAAGTTCTTCTCCTTTTGAATTAATACAATCAAGCTCATTTTTCTCAACAAGTATCTCATGTTATTTGTTTCATGGACTCCTTGACTTTCATGTTAAATATGTTTTATAATACTGGTTATTCAGGTGCTATTTAATCGTTTGCCTTGTTTGTGTTTGTAGGTTTGCGACAAAGGAAC
>APFE031203465.1:112018-149321 GCA_000404065.3 Pinus taeda | reverse complement strand
AATACAGGCATTGGGCCAGAGGAGGGGAGGTTGAAAGCTGAACATTCCAAAGGGTAAATGCTGCTGGAATTAAGACTTCCATTGTTGACCTGTGAGGAGAGATCACTATCCTTCCTTGTTGCCATAGTGGGAGTGGGTGAGCTTGTCAAAGTAGAGGAAATCTCTTGCTGGACCCTGGGAGGAGCTTGCACAACACCAAGGCTCAGGTTGTAATGGTTCCTTTTTTGTTTCCTTAATACAATAAGTCCATTCTTCTCAATGATTTGTTGTTAATGAATTATTTCATGTACTCCTTGGTCTATGTGATGAATATGCTTTGTTTTATGATGAATATTCAGGTGTATGTAATCGTTTGCTTTGTTAGTGTATGCAGGTCTTAAAGTGAAGGAGGAGCTCATCTGGATCAGCAAGGCTGGACTGCTACAACAAGCGTTGGACCTAAGGTAAGATCGGAAAACACTTGATCTCTCATAGAATAACATGTGTTTAGAGAAGGATTGCTCTTGTTTGGTTTGTTTGTCACTAGAGAGTCTTAGACTCCTAGGGAGGTTAGATTTGTCCGCAAATATAACTCTTTCCGCATGACAGGCACTATTGGATGTGATCCTTAACTTGGTAACTTGTTAAGTGGGATGAGTTAATATTGGACATGACAAGCCTAATATGATTTATAGTCCATTAGGGTAACAAGAAATAGTCTATTTGTAGTAAATGTAAATTGGTAAAGTTGTTGTAGGCAAGGAAAGACTTGGTTGGGCTCCTAAGTCTAAAAGAAAATAAGGGTAGTTATGTGGGAATGATAATTAAGGAGTGCCATGGCATGCCAAGGAATGAAAATGTGTGTTGACATATGTGAGTTAGTGTCAATGTATGTCAAGGATTGTTTGGGAGTGTTAGGGAATCATAAGGGAGAACTAGGTCAAAGTGCATGGAAATGAATGAATAAGAGATTATGCCAGGGAGTGTCAGTGAATTCTAGGTGTCCCATGGACAAAGTTTGTTAGTAGAATTTCATATTAAGACTTGTAGGAGGAAAGACTACGATTGTGATAAGAGGATGGAAAAATCAGTTTGAGACAAAGGGAGACTTTGGTCTAGGCACAACACTATTTTTCAATGACTTGGTTGGGTTCCCAAGTCACAAAAAAAGTAAGGTTATCTGTGAGGGCATGAAAACTAGGGAGTTCCAAGGTGTGCAAGGAATTTCAGGAAGTGCTAACACATGTTATAAAGTTCCAAGGAATGTTAGGCATGTCAAGACATGCTAAGTGCTAAGGCATGCCAATGTGTGCTAGGTCCTAGGATGTGGGTCCAACACATGCTAGGGATTACCAAGGAAACACAAGGGAGGACTCGTTTCAATTACATGTAAATGAATGAATGTGCATGTATGATAGGGAGTGTTAACAAGTTATAGGTGTGCTAAGGAGGGAGTGACGACATATGATAAGCAGTGCCAATAGACGATAGAGTGATAGGAAATCCTACTAAGATGTGACAAGTGCCACGGTGTGCCAATGTGTGCCAAGGAGTGTTAGGGAGTGTTAGGAAAAAACAAGGGAGCACTAGGTCATAATGCATGGAAATGAAGGAATAAGAGTGCGTGGCATGGAGTGTTAGTGAGTTCCAAGCATGTTGAGGAGGAATTACAAGGCATGCTTGGCAATGCTAAGGAATACTAGAGTTCTAGTGATCTAGGTGGATCTCCAGACATAGTGGCATGGAAAAAGGTCAGCATTCAAAGTGGCAGAAAGGCGATGAACTTGCCATCAGATCGAATTGCTCGTCGCCCTGATTCCAACGGTGCGAACGACACTCCAATTTGAGTTCGGATGAAGGAGATAGAGGCAGTCAAATTTGGGTTGACTTTTAATGACTAGGCAAATTTAACAAGGACACAACTTGCACTTTTCTGGTAGATGGAATCTGGCCAACTTTGGCCAGATTCCGAGCGAAATCATGGCCTAGTTAAAAATTCTCCTTCGGCTTAAAAATGGAATTTTTAAAAATGGCCCATTTTGTTATCATAACAAAAAAAATATATAAAAAAGGGGGTGGGGGCCACCAACCCCACCACCCCCCAACCCTCATAACCGCACATATTATAAATTTGGTGGAGGGGTGGGCCATAACCTCGAACCCCCTCCACATGAGTTACAGTAGTTCATAGTATACATTTTCTGCTAAAGTCGCCTTATTCTTGAAAAATGGTTTGAAAACTATATTGAAATTCAAATTGTGGTTATATGGTTATCGAGATTAATTTTAGGTATGTACACAAAAAATTATTTTTTATTTCGCTCAAATGTAGGGAGAAAATCTCATAATATGAAATGGTCAATTCTTTAAATTCCAGCTCGTTTCATATTGTTCAAAGTCCTTTGCAGAGTTCTCCCTTTCCATCTCTAGTAAGTTCACTTTTTATTTATATTTCGATTATCTAATTGAATTTATTTATTTTTATCCATGTTAATTTTAATAAAAATGTATCCAAATTTGTAGGATCTTGATTCAAAATAAAGTTTAGATGCAAAAAATATTCCACCAGTTAAAAAACGTCAGAAGCTCTTATCAAGAGCAGCATACCGGAAGCAGTTGGTAGATAAAATGGACAGTTGTTTTACCCTACCAATTATAACATGCCATCTTCCAGCCACAATCTTGGTCAGAGATGGTAATAATTGTTTGGTATAATGTAATTTCAACTAACCAATTGCCTTGTGCTTACTAATATCATTGATACACTAATGTTCAATTTTTTTGAAATTAGGATTTTAGTGATGATGAGCGACCCACCTACCATCTTCCAATGCACCCCACTACAATGTCAAATCAAGAGACTTTCTACTAGAGAAATCTCCCTCCATTGTGATCATACTAAGTATTTTATGAGGACTTTGGTTCTGCAAGTGGATGATAATGTTGCATGCTTTCACCCATAGATGTAATCGTGGCCCTTGATCATGCAACATGGCTCTTGATGCTCCCACTATGCTCATGTTCTTCCTTTCAGCTACCCCATTTTGCTATGGGTTATGGGATGTTATCAGTTCTCTTCGAATATCTTCTTTGGCACAAAAATCCTTGAGGGCATTCGAAACAATTGACCTCCATTATCACTCCTAAGAGCCTTCACTTTCTTCCTGGTCTCCTTCTCAACCAATGCCTTGAATTCAACAAATTTGGAGAAAACTTCATGTTTCTTCTGCATGAAGAAGACTCAACATTTTCTAGAGAAATCATCAATAAAAATAACATATTACTTATGTTTTGTTGTGGAGATTGTAGAAAAGGGTTCAAAAACTTCAGAGTGGACTTGCTCCAATATTGCATCTACTCTGAAATATTGGCCATGGAAAGTGGATTTTACATATTTCCCCAATGTTCGGACCTTGCAGACATCCTACTGGTCAAGGGAGCCTTTAGGGAGACTGGTGGTAATTTGTTCCATGATTTTTAAGGCACCATGGTGTAGATGACCCAATCTCTTATGCTATAGTTCTCCAACATATTGACTCTACACTTTTTCTACCTTGTTTCTTAATGCAGTACAATATCCCACCTCAACTTTGTTTAGCTTCTTTACTCGAACTCCAATCTGCTTCACTTTCTCGGTATCTATGTGTCTCATAAAGGCTTTCCCTTTACTAAAAATAACATCATAACCTATATCCATCAATATTGCTATTGAGATCAAGTTCTTCTTCAACCCAGGTACAAACATAACATCTATGAGGCGAGGAGGAGAGGCTTTCTCCCTCTCAAAGGTGACAGTGTCAATTCATGTAGCATTGTACCTCCCTTCATCCCCCAATTCAATATGAATCTAGAGATACTTCTCCTCCAGGCTATTGAAAAATGCCTTACATCTTATCATATGAAATGAGGCACCAGAATCAAGGTACCACACACTCCCCATAATAGTGTTGTCCATGAATGTTATTAGGGTGAAGTCTAATTAGAATTGTGAGGCCAATGCTTCACCTCCTGATCCTCCTGAAGGCTTCTTGTTAGACTTCTTGTGTAGACATTTTGTTGCATAGTGCCCATATTCGTGGCAGTGGAAACATTTTATCTTACTCAATTCTTTCTTCTTGCCATTATTTTGGCTAGATTCGTTTTTTATTTGGGTCTTCTTTCCTTTTCTCTTCTTCCCCTTCCAAACTAAGGCAAAGTTTTCTTCATCCTCTCCTATGGATGATACTCCATCTCTAGTATTTCTCCTAAACTCCTCTTGAACCAAATTAGACCACAACCTTTCCCAATTTGGTAATTTTTCCCTTCCATTCACAAAATCCTGGTAGTTGTGCTAGGATTTTGGAAGGCTTAAAAGAACTAGGTTCACCAAGTAATCTTTTGTAACATTCATCCCAACCCCTCCAAGCTCATCTCGAAATTGTGTAAATCTGGAGAGATATTGTGGAATAGTATCATTTTTTTGCATCCTGATGTTTCAATGTTTGTCTTTCAGGGCCAATTTTCTATGGTCACTACTATTTTCGAATATCTCAGTCAATGTCTTCCATATAGAATATGGTGTTTCTTTTCCATGGATATTTAAGACCACATGGTCTCTCACACCTTCCAAAATAATTCTCTTGTCCTTTACAACATATTTCTTCCATTGGGATATTTCTTGTGCATCAGATTGCTGCAATTTTTCAATGACATTTTTAACATATTCTAACACAAAATTACCACCAAGCATTGCTTCCATTCGATCCTTCCATGTTATGTAATCAGGTTCTTCATATTTAGCTCAAAAATAAAATTTCTCATAATGGCTCGAAACCTGAACAAATGCATCCGTCTCGGAAAAACGATCATAATGCAACTCGTTTCGCCGAAAACTAAGTTGGTATGTGAAAGTTATTATGTTCTGATCGCTTTACTAAACAGGTGAAATTTTCAAAAAAAAAGCCCAATCACTGCACAGTCAATAGTTTGTACTGCTAATGTGGCAAGTGACTAGGCAGGGTCAATGATGGTCAACAACAAACCATAGATGGACAAGTGGCATCGTTTCATTGGGTTACATAGGTGGTGTGTTGGCGCAATCTTATTGGTTTATTTTTGGACCAATGGAAGAATGCCACATGGCAAGCCCGAAGACCACCACATGGCACCTCCCAATGGCCTAGGCAGGCCTCAACACAATAGAGAAAATTTTTATGGTGGAGGTCAAGTTCGAACCTGCGACCTCCCGCATACCATCTACAAGTCCTAACCACCCACACTACCCTGTGTTTTTTACCCCATATGATCTCCACATCAATTTAAAGTTAAGCGATGTTTGGATGGACGGTTAGGACGGCCAGCCCTCCGCATGTCATCGCAACAAAACACAACACGGTTACAATTTGTGTTAACTTCGGCAAATTGTTCAACAAAACCGTTAACATTTAGCTAGCACGTGAACACAATTGTCGTTAAACAACAAACGTTTATGTCTCGGCAGGTTCCAACACTCCAACACCGCAATGTTATCTGCCATGTGAACACAAATGATGTGACATCAAATGGTTAGCCTTCCGACGGACCATTACCATGACAGTTAATGCGATATTAACACCGCATGTGACCATTACACCGATACCATTGGGGTTTTGGTTAACACTAATTGCGGGGTTATGTTAATTAATCCGAGTTTAAGGCTAATAAGAGCAGTTTAATTGATAGTTAAGCCTGAGTTTAAAATGGTGGAGGTTTTGGAAAAGCCCCCAATTTTGGGCCTACCTCCACATTTAGTGTGCTAATTGGAGTCATTCCAGATTTAGCATAACTTTTCCACGAAAACGCTAACTGAGTCATAGAGAATGCAATTTTCGACCAAATTGAGCTCAGGAAGAGGGGTTCTTGGCTAATTTAGACATTTTGAACACATTGGTGTAGGTATCAAGAACCATAGAGCTTTGTAAAATAAAATGTTTCCATATTGAGCTAATATAGAGGCCCAAGCCATGGAAGTTGGACCAAGGAGATGTAGCCCAGGAGGGGTGAACTCCTTCATCAAAACATTGTGTTAAAGTGTCTCTTTGATGGTTTTCTATACTTTGAATGTCTGTTGTTCAGTATTTTCTTTTTTTAAGCTATTTTCTCATGAATGTAATTTTAAACTTAATGAAATTTACTTGATTACATACACAAACAACGAATGAAACCTCAGTACAAGAAGCAATAAGCAAGCACGTGTTTAAAAATCTGTAATTGATATTAGCATAGCATAAACTAACAATAAAAAATAGATCAAGTTGGTATCAGAGCAAAGGTTGAATTGCTTGATTGCTTGAGTTTGTGCAATTATGGTTTTAATGGTTGCAAAATTGTGATGCTTGCAAGGTTAAAGTTGCAGAAAGGAGAAGGGAAGCTATTGGTAGCAACTCCTGAGGTAATGCCCAAAAGAAGGAGAGCCATAAGGCCATAATATCCACCACCCAAAGTTCCAATTCCATCTGCACTTGAAACTCCTCAAGTTTTTCCTTCAACTAATATTGAAGAGGTACAAGTAGTGCCATTTTCTAAGCCTGAATCCACAGCCATTATGTCTAGAGAAAGAGAGCCTGAAGGTCCTTCTTCAGAAGAGGAAGATTTCAAGAAAGATTTCTATACTTTGACTGATATGGTTAAAGTCCTCTATGAAGGGAGGAACACTAGAATGGTTGGAGAGAGTTATAAACCTCCACATGGAGAAGGAATCTCAAAGGATAAAAAAGATGAGAAGAAGGATTCCAAAGGGAATGGTGGAAATCCACCTCCATCTCCAGCATCCTCATCATCTTCATCATCTCACACGGCATCATCTTCCACTACCACCACTGAAACTACCCATACTCATTCAAAAACCCTAAAAGGAAAGACTCCCTTAATTAAATTGGACATTAATTCGAACTTCCCATGTACAATGGAGAGCTGAATGCAAAAATGTTGGACAACTGGATTCTACAGTTGGAGGTATACCGTAGAATTTAGAACCTTCAAGAAAATGACATAAAGATCCAGTTGACTTCACTGAGGCTAGAAGAAGCAGCATTAGTCTAGTGGGAAGCAAAGACTCAAGAGGAAATGTGAATCCATGGTAAGATATCCATTACTTCAGTTGAATTTGTTTCTGCAATTAAAAGACAGTTTTATCCTTTAGCCTATATGAAAAAATCCATTATGAGTTGGCAGAATTTTAGGCAGCTTAAAGGCCAAATAGTCCAAGATTATACACAGGAGTTTAGGAAAAGGGCTTTGTTGTTAGGAGTAAATTTGAATTCCTAAGATAGACTGCTAAAATATATTGGGGTTTACATTCCTACTTGAAACATATTATTCTTATGTTCAATCCAAACAATTTAGATGAGGTACATGTGCAAGCCACACACCTTGAATCTAAATGAAAGAAAATTCAGGAAGAGGGTAGTAAGAGGAAGCCATTCAAGGGCAAGGAGAAAGAGAAGGGTGGAAAAGGGAAGGGAAAGAACAATGCAAGTGCGAAGAAAGAAGGGGAGAAAATCACATGCAAACATTGTTCTAAAGAGGGGCATGATGAAGCCCACTGCTGGAAATTGCATCCCGAATTAAGGCCTAAGAAACAAAACAATAAGGGAAAACAAAAGACGACCGCTACCACACAACATGATCGTGGTTCAGATTCTGGTGATGAGACCAAGATTTCAACCATGGTTACAAAAGGAAAAGAAATTGTTGCAAGCACTAGTTCATCACATAGTCAAAGAACACTCGAAATGAAGAATCAAGAATAGGGTCGTTTCATGGAAGAGTGATTTCAAATCATACAAATATTGATGCATTATTTGACAGTGGGTCATAATCAAACTTGATTTCAAAAGACTTGTTTAAAAAACTAAACCTTGAAATTGTACCTCATCATGAGCCATATCCATTGGGTTGGATAGTTAACAATGCAAACTTACAAGTTACAAGGAAGTGTTTATTCAAGTTTTCCATTATTGAAAAGTTCATTATTGAAGTTGAGTTAGATGTAGTTCCACTTGACATCTCAGGAATCATTTTGGGTAGTCCTTATTTGTATGATAGGAAAGCAGTGTTTTATCGCCATGACAATAAATACATATTGCTCAAGAATGGGGTGGAGTACATTGTGAAAGCCCATCGCAAAAAGCTGAACATTTCTTTGGTTAATGCAGGTGTTGTAGTGGCTACAACCACCCTCCAAAATTTTGTCTTATCTTTGTTTTGGAGCCTCCCTACCAACCTTTCACAGTAGCATGTCTTGTCTTGTCAAGTACACAAGCTTCAGTGATTTTCTTGCAGAATGACAACCTGTCCATCAAATATTGTTGCATCCCCCTCACAGGTTGTTTCACCAGACTTGGTCCAACTGCAGGCTGAGTAGATCCCTCAAGAAATTGTGCAATTCCAGAGGGAAACCAGCCTTCCCTCCATAAATTGCGCAATTTTGTTTGGCAGTCTATGAGGCTCCAGAATTGCGCAAATCTGCTTGTCACTATTCACTTGGAAAATTGCACAATTCCTCCCAGCAGGACTGCTCAGCCCAGAAATTGCGCAATCCTGGGTAGCAGTCAGCTACTATGCCCAGAAATTGAGCAATCCTTATGGGCAGCCAACCCAGCTCCCTCCTAGAAATCCGTATTTTTTCCTCCTAGTTGAGCAGATTGTTGCATGTGCAGTTGAGTTGATCGGTTCCCTTCGGGATCGAGCAATATTGTTTTACATGCATGGGCTGCTCCTCCCAAGGTAGCATGCAAAGGAATCCCCTGTTTTAGGGATCTATTTTTAGTTGTTGGAGGTTACATGCAAAGATCATTTCAGAAACCTCCCACCAAGTGTCGCTTTCCCTGGATTTTTGCCATGCACGTCGCAACCTCGATTTATCAAAACTCATTAACAGGACGCTACAGAGCTCATTCCTCACATCAATTTTGTAGCTCTGATATCCCACATTGCATCTAGGATTCATTGGCACATTCAACTCAACTATTTTGGGGTAAGCCTGCTTTTCATGTCTCGCGATGTGTTTCTAGCACTTTTTGTGTTTTGCTTCGTATGAATGTTGTCCGCTTGATTTTAGTGAACGCTTGATGTCTTTTTTATACATACTAGCTTGTACTAGCACTATTTCAGTTTTTGTTAACATCTCACTATTGTCACATGCATGAAATTGTTTTTGCACGAACGATCGTCATTGCGGCGACTCTCTTCACACACATGCATGCCTTCCTATTTCCTGAATCCTTCACTTGTTATTTGCATGAATGATCATTCACTCTTGTTTTCACTCATCTCATCATGCATTCACACTTCTCATGTTTTCAGTCACCCATCGGCCGAACTGGGCTGCCTTGGCCCGGACTGTGCCTTGCCCGACTAGCATTGCGCATTTCCGGAAGTGAAGACTCTACCTTCCCTCTAGAAATTATGCAATTTTAGCCAGGCACTGACCTCCAGGCTTGCATTGCCAATTCTTGGGGGCAGTGTCATGTTGGCCCCAGAAACTGAGAAATGCAGTTTGTTGGTTGCATGTCACTGCTGACTGAAATTGTACATTACACAGTTTCAGTCTTTAGCAGGCCGGGCTGGACTATGCATTGCGTATTTCCAGCAAACAGTCAACCTCCTGGTAACCCGGACTGTGACTTGCACATTTTTGGCAATGAGTCTTTCGACCTCCCAGCGGAAATTGCGCGACCTTCATGATCAGTCACACAGGTATGTTGCAAGTCAGTTCTCAAGTTTGTTTTGGTTTTCAACTGACAAATTGCTTACCATGAGTGTTTCCATGTCTCCAAGATTCGTAGGTGTTCATCTACCTCTCAGCAGCACAGGTACAATGGTTTCCAAGAGAGCAGAGTCGAAGACACCGTTTAGAGCCCACTTGGGGATGCAGTCGATCAAGTGTATTTGAACTTGCCTACCCACAAAGACATCAAGTTGTTCATAGACAAGGACATCAATATATGATGGTAGAAGCATCATAACAAGCAGCACCATGAGAAACAGCTGAAGGCAGCACACTGGATGCAACGAACGCAAGAGAAAGGTTGTTGACAACATAAAGGCGAAACAAAGTTGCAAGCTAAAGCAGATCCATTTGTGATGAAAGCAACTTTGGGGACTCAGGCTATGAGGTGACAGTGCGACATGAAGATCACATAAATACAAAGAACCGAACAGAGGAGGAGTTGCATGTGTTGAAGCAGCAACTCAAGGAAGAACAGGAGTTGCATAGACAAGAGAATGAGTTGCAGTAGGAACAGGTATAGCAGCGAGAGCAACATGCACTCATGGATGAAACTGCACTCGTACAAGTTATAGATCCATCCCAGCATCTGGCACAGAACAGACATGGTGAGCAGTGTTGTTGATCGCATGTAAGGGAATTCAGCAGCATGCATGTCATTGTGTGCATGCATGCGATCTAACCCATTTGGGAAACTCACCAAGGGAAAGACAAGAAGCAAGTTCGCCTGGAGCTTTACATGTAGTTGAAAGTTGATGCACATGACCACCAACACACACTGGAAGATTAGCATGGACACTATGCATCAGTGTGTTGCCAGTTCGACCACACCCAAGAATACCATGCGCATGTTAGAATACGAGTTGGATGGAGGAGGCACACCAATGCACTGGGATGCAATGGAGGTAAGAGTTCGCTTCAACAAGATGTCACCATGGAGTGCATGCACACCATCACGGATGACCAAGATTGCCATCAGCTCACCACCTTCACCATCACAAGCATGTCAAAGAGTTGGTCTCATCAAAACAGACCGAGTGTCAGTGATTTCATGCATGGCTTGCTCAATCCATTTTGTCTCACATGGGCACATGTGCATTGTAATGTAACGCCTTGTTAAGTGGAAGTTCAAGTGTCGATAGTTGGATGTAACAACCATAGAGTAGATCAAGAGTCATGAGGGTAGATGAACTGTCAAAAAGGGGAATTTCAAGGTTCACCCCACCCTTTGCTATAAATAAAACCTCATAACTCATTGTATAGGCTTTTTGTCAGCCAAGCTTCCGATAGGACTATCTTAGAGAAAGCTTGGACAGTATTGTAACAAACCTTGGCTTCTCCACTGTGCAGAGCTAGTACATCTCTTTGGAGGAGCAGGCGGTTGTGACTGTAACGTTCTGCTATCGGAACTAGTGGTTGGACATGGATGTATTGTATGACTCGAACATACATTTCTTAATATAATAAAGACAGCATGTTTCATGCATATGTTGTATTGTATTATATGTTATTCAGTTTACTCTAAATGATGTATGTATTTGTTTGCATACGCATGCATGTATGAACTATTTTGTATAAGTATGTATGAATCTTTCTGAAATGTGTTGTTGGTTTAACCATCACTTTGGATTGCTCGCTAACTTTCTTTCCAGCTTGTGATGCAACTTCACTCGTGTATTCCCTTCCAAGACGCGTACTATTACAGGTTTCCAAGGGGTGCACTCACTTCACCCTCAGTGTGTTAGAACCTCTCATTCACCTTCCTTGATTTACTGCAGTTGTCACACCCTTGCTACCAACAAGGACATCTTACTTGCCTCTATGCGAAATCACGGTCAAGGCATTATCGTACGACCCATTGCTGGGACTCCTACACCAAATGGTATGAGGTCTAATTGGGACTTCTTACTGGGGAGATCCCCTTACATGTCGGCGGGTCCAACACCATCAACATTTTGGTGCTAGAAGGAGGGCCAGATGACAAGCTGAGTCCTCACATCTATTTTGAATCTCTACATATCTATCATGACTAACTATCGAGTTCCTCTTCTGGAGTGTATGTCTAATGGAAGCAACGTCATTATCTCAGAAGAGCTCTCGAATAACTTGTTACATAAAACTTATGATGGTGGAGGCTACGTAGCCTTGGTTAGGCACACGGTCGGCGTTGTAGGCTCATGTGAAAGATATGGAATCTTTGAAGAATACATGACCTGCACATTGTTTGTCTACACGCTTTGAGGACACCCAATGCACTGGTGTGCCATGCTGCC
This sequence comes from Pinus taeda, assembly GCA_000404065.3. Lineage (NCBI taxonomy): Eukaryota > Viridiplantae > Streptophyta > Pinopsida > Pinales > Pinaceae > Pinus > Pinus taeda. The sequence goes on along the minus strand of APFE031203465.1, from coordinate 137,321 downwards.
CGAAAAATCTATTCATTCTCTTGCTCATCTAGTCCTAGAGATAAACCATGCTTTCAATCACTTTAACCATAAAGTACTCTATCAAGAAATTATGAAATTATGAAAAGCACCCAATGAATCCATTGATCAGTTTTACACACGCTTTTGTAATCTTGCATACTGATTTCCTGAAGATGAAATTGATTGGGAATTTCTTTATGGAAGATTTTGATATCTTCTTCACATATTCGAACCTCGCTCAACACACTTTGGTGATGGAGCTGCACAATCACAGGTAGGCATAGTTGCTGCCACAGGTGACTGTCCTCCTTAACCTCATCAAACAGCTTCACCACTACAGAGTGATGTGGGAGATCATGCACACACATATGTTGAAATGTCACGTACTCCCACACCACCTGCTCTTGATATCTACGCAGATTTGGCTTGCCAGCTTGTTGGTTGTCATGTGGATTCGTTCCCTCAACCTCTATCCCCACGTTCTGTTGATCCTCCGGATTGTATTGTCTTGTGTACTTCCATTCTGGACTCCTCACCTACTGTGAACAAGGATCAAGTTGTCGACGGAGTTGGTGTTATGCAGCCAACCTGTGCCATTATTCATGATGAGTGTGTGCGGGAATCTAAAGAAGAACCCGCGGTGGAGGATGACTCCCTCCCAGCCGCGCCTCATCCGCTTTATCCTAACATCCCTTGTGATTCTGCCACTACTGATTTCCCCTATGAAAACCCATTTCTGGATGTTTCTACTTCTGATCATTCATAAGACACGTCAGATGTCATTCTGTCATCACAGTGTAGAGAGGACACATCTTCCTCCGAAAATCCATCCAATTAGTCATCTGTCATTTCTGAAAACATAGAGGGTGAACATCTTTGCTTCTCGTCTACCCCTCTACCCGGTTCATCGAATCATGAGGATGCTGACAAACATCCTGAATTTTATGATCTTAGTTGTCGTAATCTCTCTACTTCTTCATCTGATCATGATGTTGATTCAATCGTTGTTATTCTTTCTAAGACACTAGTCTATGATGATCTATCTGTCAACGAAGTCACAACCCTGCAGACTATCAAGGCACTTCAGCCTTAGATGATGGTTATGTCAGGCCCTCACTGTCCTGAGGTTGGCTATACTTCCGACTAGGAAATTGTTGAAACACTCAAGGCTCCTAATCACTCTCTGCTTTGCATTCAAGGTCAATCAAACACCCAGATTCTGCTTCCTCCACTCGAACTACACGATCCCATCGCTCATGCATTGGAGGAATCTTACACAACAAGCACACATGCATAACATAAGTGGTCTACCTTTCTCACGCTTTCTTGCATGTCACAGTCAAGAGAATGCATACACTCAATATCTACACGTAGTGTAGCACAGCACCATGGTAGCTCCACAGAGTGCATGTCATGTGCTTTCACTCATCTTTGTTCTGTGGTCGCTCGTAAGCTTGGAGCGTGTCCGTCTTCATCGTTATATCTTTCATGCTTACTGGTTTGCACAACTCCGATGTTCGCAAATCGTGCCTTCACCAACTTGGGTCAACCAATGCATCGGTGGCTGCATTGGAAGTATCACTTCACGTGAGGTGACCCATGCATTGTTAGCTTAAGAATAGGAGTAGTGTTTTCTTTTGAGTTGTTTGCTTGCATGCATGTTTGCTTATTTCTTTGTGTGTTTGTTTGCTTGCTTGTTTGTTTTCTTACTCACTTTGCTTCCGCATTTGCTTATGCTTCTTGCTTTTCTTTTGGGTTTGTTTGCTTGCTATTTTCCGTAGGTTAGTTTCGCATGGACCGTGTGCGACTCTTGAAACAAGCTGGGTAAAGTACAAGAGTACTTGTACAACTATCAACATTTGGTTATCTGTTGTCCACTCTCTTATGTAAGAACTTGTTGTATTTAGTCCATGATACATCAATGGAAAATACGTACTGTTCGAAGTGAACCTTGGTGAAAACACAACGCTTGCATGCTAACTAGTATCACCTACTCGAGTCGGTTGTTTTTGGGTTAATCCTTGTCAGCTTAGTAAAGTAGAGTAAGGTGAGGGGAAAAACCTTAACAAGCACGTCAGAGGTATACATAAACTAATTCTCTGAAGGAACAACCTCTTCTTCTCTCAATAAGTCGGGATCCCTCTTCCACCTCTGAAATGAATAAGTGTTATGCATAGTTATGAGGATGAAAAATGAAAAAGTGAAAAGTGAAAAAAAGTTTGAAAAAAATGAAAAATGAATAAGGCGAAAGAAGAGAAAGGATTCCTACGTAGAGAGGTGATGCAAGTAACTCTACCAGGGTACTGACCAGGCTCGCTGGTAACGGAGCCATGCTTGTGTTCCTACGTGACTCCGTCAGGGTACTATCTAGGCCCGTTGACAGTGGAGCAACACCAGAGATGAAACTAAGACTCTGACGACTATACTGCTTGTGCATCATATACTCCTCAACCCCAATCAAAACAATTGCGTTGTCTTGGCTTGGAATGTATGTCGACCGACCAAGGGCTTGGCAGATGTTACATCAATCAAGTAGTGGGGAAACCATGACAAATGAAGAACTGAACAATACTTCCGGACGTGTTAGACTTTCTTTTCACAAACAAGGTCCATTCAGAGAGCTGGACTTATACCAGTGTGTAGCCAAGTATTGTAGCGGCTACAACCACCCTCTAAAATGTTGCCTTAGCTTCGTTTTGGGGCCTCCCTACCAATCTTTCATAGCATCATGTCTTGTCTTGTCAAGTACACAAGCTTCAGTGAGTTCCTTGCAGAATGACATCCTATCCATCAAAGCTTGTTGCATCCCCTTCACAGGTTGTTTCACCGGACTTGGTCCAGTTGCAGGCTGAGCATCTCCCTTAATAAATTGCACAATTCTGGAGGGCAACTAGCCTTCCCTCCAGAAATTGCACAATTTTGTCTGGAAGCCTACTAGGCTCCAAAATTGCACAAATCTACCTATCACTGTTCACTGGGAAAATTACGCAATTCCTCCTAGCAGGACTGCTCTGCCCATAAATTGCGCAATCCTGGGCAGCAATTAGCTACTCTGCCTAGAAATTGTGCAATCTCTCTAGGCAGCCATCCCATCTCCCTCCCAGAAATGCGCATTTTTTCCTCCCAGCTGAGCAAACGGTTACATGTGCAATTGAGTTGATCGGTTCCCTCTGGGACTGAGAAAAATTGTTTTACATGCGTGGGTTGCTCCTCCCAAGGCCACATGCAAAGGCATCCCTTTTTTCGGGGATCTATTTTTAACAGTTGGAGGTTACATGCAAATATCATTTCAGAAACCTCCCACCAAGTGTCACTTTCCCTGGATTTGTGGCATGTGTGTCACAACCTCAATTTTATCAAAACTCATCAACTGGACGCTGCAGAGATCATTCCTCACATAGATTTTGCAGCTCTGACATCCCACATTACATCTAGGAGTTGTCGGCACATTCAACTCAGTTTTTTTGGGGTAAGACCACTTTTCATGTCTCACACTACGTTTCTGGTGCTTTTTGTGTTTTGCTTCGTATGAATGATGTTTGCTTGATTTCAGTGAGCGCTTGCTGTCGTTTTGATACATACTAGCTTGTTCTAGCACCGTTTCAGTTTTTGTTAACATCTCACTGTTGTCACATGCATGAAACTGTTTTTGCATGAACGATCGTTGTTACAGCAACTTGCTTCACACACATGCATGCCTTCCCATTTCCTGAATCCTGCACTTGTTGTTTGCATGAATGATCATTCACTCTTGTTTTCACTCATCTCATCATGCATTCACACTTCTCATGTTTTTAGTCACTTGTCGTCCGGACTGGACTACCTTGGCTAGGATCGTGTCTTGCCCGGCTAGTACTGCGCATTTCCGAAAGCAAAAAATATGCCTTCCCTCCAGAAATTATGTAAGTTTAGCCAGGCACTGACCTACAGGATTTTATTGTGCAATTCTTGGAGGCAATGTCCTGTTGACCCCAGAAACTGCGCAATGCATTTTCTTGGTTGCATGTCACTGCTGACTGAAATTGCGCATTTCATAGTTTTAGCCCTTAGCAAGCCAAGTTGGACTGTGCATTGTGTAGTTCCAGCATACAGTTAGCCTCACGGGAGCCCAGACTGTGCCTTACGCATTTTTGGCAGTCAATCTCCCGACCTCTCGGAGGAAATTGCGCGACCTTCATGATCAGTCACGCAGGTATGTTGCAAGTTAGTTCTCAAGTTCATTTTGGTTTTCGACTGACAGGTTGCTTGCCATGAGTGTTGCCATGTCTCCAGGTATCACAGGTGTTCATCTGCCTCTCAGCAGCACATGTACAATGGTTTCCAGGAGAGCAGAGTCGAAGACATTGTTTAGAACCCACTTGGGGATGTGTTCGATCAAGTGTCTATGAACTTGCCTACCTAGGAAGACATCAAGTTGTTCGTAGATAAGGACATCAAGATATGACGGCAGCAACATCATAGGAAGCAACACCATGAACAACAGCTGAAAGCAGAAAACCGGATGCAACGAATGCAAGAGGAAGGTTGTTGACAACATAAAGGTAGAACAAAGTTGCAAGCTCAAGCAAATCCACTTGTGATGAAAGAAACTTTGGAGACTTAGGCTATGAGGTGACAACACGACATGAAGATCACATGAAGACAGAGAATGGAACAAAGGAGGAGTTGCATGTGTTAAAGCAACAACTCATGGAAGAATAGGAGATGCATAGACGAGAGAATGGGTTGCAGCAGGAATAGGTACAACAGTGGAATTCACCCGTACAAATTATAGATCCATCCCAGCAGCTGGCACAGAACAGACATGGTGAGCAGCGTTGTTGATCGCATGCAAGGGAATTCAGTAGCATGCATTTCATTGTGCGCACGCATGCAATCTAACCCATTTGGAACACTCACCAAGACAAAGACAAGAAACAAGTCCGATTGGAGCTGAACATGCAGTTGACAGTTGATATGCATGACCACAAGCACACACTGGAAGATCAGCATGGACAATATGCATCAGTGTGTTACCGGTTCAGATGCACCCAAGAAGACCATGTGCATGTTAGCAGACGAGTTGGATGTAGGAGCCACACCAATGCACCGAGATGCAACGGAGGCAAGAGTTCACTTCAGCAAGATGTCACCATGGAGCACATGCATACCATCATAGATGACCAAGATTGTCATCAGCTCACCACCTTCACCATCACAAGCATGTCAAAGAGTTGGTCTCATCACGAGTGTCAATGATGTATTGCATGGCTTGCTCAAGCCATTTTGTCTCACATGGGCACATGTGCATTGTAATGTAACGTCTTGTCAAGTGAAAGTTCAAGTGTCGATAGTTGGATGTAACAGTCATAGAGTAGATGAAGAGTCATGAGGGTAGATGAACTGTCAGAAAGGGGAATGTCAAGGTTCACCCCACCCTTTGCGATAAATAGAACCTCATAACTCATTGTAAAGGATTTTGGTCAACGAAGCTTCTGATATGACTATCTTAGAGAAAGATTTGACAGCATTCTAATGAGCCTTGGCTTCTCCATTGCGCAAAGCTAGTACATCTCTTTGGAGGAGCAGGCGGTTGTGGCTATAACATTCTGTTGTCGCAACTAGTGGTTGGACATGGATGTATTGTATGACTAGAACTTACACTTCTTAATATAACAGAGCCAACATATTTCATGCATATGTTGTATTGTATTCTATGCTATTTGGTTTACACTAAATGATATATGTATTTGTTTTCTTACGCATGCATGTATGGACTATTCTGTATAAGTATGTATGAATCTTTCTGAAATGTGTTGTTGTTTTAACCATCACTTTGGATTGCTCGCTAACTTGCTTTCCAGCTTGTGATGCATCTTCTCTCGTGTGTTCCCTTCCAAGCCGCATACTATTACAGGCTTCCAAGGGGTGCACTCACTTCACCCTTAGCATGTTAGAACCTCTCATGCACCTTCCTTGACTTACTATAGTTGTCACACCCTTGCTACCAACAAGGACATCTTACTTGCCTCTATGTGAAATCGTGATCAAGGAATTACCGTACAACCCACTGCTGGGACTCCTACACCAAATTGTCTGAGGTCTAATTGGGACTTCTTCCAGGGAGACCCCCTTACATGTTGGGGGGTCCAGCACTGTCAACAGCATGGCAAATGAAGAGGCTAGTAAATGCAAGTAAAAATTTTGTGCTTCTCATGATCAAGAAAAAGAATGATGTTGATTATGAATCTTTTGAAGGTTGTGATGATAAATTGAAATCTGATTTGTTTGATGTGGTAAGTAAGCATGGCGAGATGTTTCAGGAACCAAAGGGGTTACCTCCCAAGAGGGGAATTCAACATGAGATTCAGTTGCAACAGTTTGTTCCACTTCGGAACATTGGCATGTATCGCATGTCTTATGGAAAGCATGGAAATCAGAAAGCAAATTCAAGAATTGTTGAACAAAGGTATCATATGCCCATTTATTTCACCATGTGGTTCACCCATTGTCTTGGTGCCAAAGTAGGATGGAACTTGGCGCATGTGTGTGGATTTCCATGAACTAAATAAAATCACGGTAAAGAATTGTTTTCCACTCCCAAGAATTGATGATTTTCTTGATCAGTTGAGGTATGCAAAGTATTTCACTAAGTTAGACTTACGAAATGGTTATCATCAAGTTAGGATAGTTGAAGAAGACATTTGGAAAACTGTGTTTAAAACTAAACAAGGATTGTTTGAGTAGCTTGTTATGCCTTTCGGTCTTACAAATGCTCCAACTAATTTCATGGGGGTAATGAATGATGTATTGAGACCATTTGTAGATGATTTTTCATTATCTACTTAGATGATATTCTCATATTCAGCAAGTCAAGAGATGAACATGTCATGCATGCAAACAAAGTACTTGATGTCTTGAGAAAATAACAATGGTTTTTAAAGATGTCGAAATGTGAATTTGGCAAGACTTCTTTAGTGTATTTGGGACACATTGTTGGGGGAGGTGAGCTAAAGATCGACCCCTCTAAGGTTGAGGTCATTCTGAATTGGCCCAAGCCCAATATAGTTACAGAGGTAAGAAGCTTTTTAGGGGTAGCACAATATTGGAGAAAGTTTATTGCTAATTTTTCTTCAATTGCAGCTCCATTACATGCATTGACAAGTGTCAAGAAAGTCTTCCATTGGGGAGATGTACAACATAAAGCATTTGATGCTTTGAAGCAAAAGATAAGTTCAGCACCGGTATTAGCTCTTATGGATCTTAAACAGCCATTCGAGATTCAAATGGATGCAAGTGATTATGCCATGGGAGCAGTTATATTGCAGCATGGTAAGCCCATTTCATTTCATTCTGAAATCTTTAATGTAGATGTAACTAACTATCCCACCTATGACAAAGAACTTTATGCATTGGTACAAAGTGTTAAGAAATGTAAGCACTATTTGATGGGGAAGGAGATCATCATCCATACCAACCATCAACCATTGCAGTACTTACAGTCACAGTCAAAGTTGCAACAGTCACTACATTTCAGATGGATGGGTTTTCTACAACAATTTCACTTGGTTATTAGGTATAAAAACGGAATCTACAATAAGGTAGATGATGTGCTTTCAAGGCTTATTGTAAATTCATCTGTTATGCTCAAGCATGATTCTATTTTGCATGAAAGTTACATAGAACAATATGCAAATGATAGTGGCTTTCAAGAAATATATGAAAGCATGAGTCAAGGAAATCAAACTAAAGAGTTGGATTATCATGTACATAACAGTTTTTTGTATCACTTGGGAAAGTTGTGTATTCCATAGGGAGAAGGAAATAGTGTCATAAGGGAGGCACACACTTCATTGATTGTTGGACACTTTGGCGTAGGCAAGACAATAGTGAACCTTCAAAGGTATTGTTATTGGCCACACATGTTGGATAATGTTTCTCGTTTCATAAGAGGATGTTCTTTATGTGCTACAAGTAAGCCTATCAATAGGAAACTTGGTTTATACACTCCACTTCCGGTACCTTCACGTCCATGGGAGAGTATCTCAATGGATTTTGTAGGAGGTCTTCCATTGTCAAGGAAAGGTCATGATTACTTATATGTAGTTGTAGACAGGTTCAACAAGATGTGCATACTAACACCATATAAAAAGCACATTACAGCTGAACAAATAGCTCATCTTTTCTTCCAAAACATTTGGGTTCATTTTCATCTTCCTACTTCTATTATAAGTGATCGAGATTCTCAATTTGTTGGGAATTTTTGGTCGAATTTATGGGACATTATGGACACAAAGTTGAAGAAGAGTACAACCTTTCATCCACAAACAGATGGACAAACTGAGGTGGTCAATCAAATATTAATACATCTTCTTAGATGATATTGCAGCAAACATCTGAAGTTGTGGGACGAACAGTTGCATTACATACAACATGCATACAACAGGGCAAAGCATTCTTCCACAAACACATCGCCATTTGAGGCATGTTATGGGTACTTACCAGGATCGCCATTGGAATTCATCTTTGAGAAAGATTTCGCCATCGATGGTCATAGTGACATTGATAAGGCAAGGAAGTGCATAGAGAAAATTCAGTTGATACATCATACAGTGGAGGAACAGCTTGAGAAAAGTCAAAGCAACTACAAGGCAAGGCATGACAAACATCGGGTTGATCACAAATTTCAAGTTGGCGACGAAGTTTGGTTATATATTAGCAAAGGGAGACTTCAAGGGGAAGGTAAAAAGATTAAACCAATCCGTTATGGTCCTTTTAAAATTCTGGAAAAGATTGGTAACAATGCATTTAAGCTTGATTTGCATATTTATATGCAAATATACTCTTTTGTTAATGTTGAGAATTTGAGATTATTTGAGCCTTCTTTGATTGATGATCAAGGGAAGCATGTTCAGCTGCCATCAATAGATTATTTTCGGCAGAATATCTAGATGAGCTTCAACAAGATCTCATACTTGACAGAAGAATCAAGACTTCGAAGAGAGGGGATGTCGAATACCTTAGAGTCCGACTCAAGGGACAAAAGCCTTCTCAAGCCAAACGGTTGCAGACCGAGAAGGTGAGGGAGATGTACCCTCACCTACTGAATAATTGATAGTATATTTTGGGGTCCCAAAGGCTTATAGTGGGGAGGAATGGTCAGGTGCTCAGTATTTAGCTCAAAAATCAAAGTTCTCATAATTGCTCAAAACCTGAACGACCGTGTCTGTCTCGGAAAAACGATCCTAACGCAACTCACTTCACCGAAAACCGAGTTCATATGTGAAAATTATTGTGTTTTAATCGCTTTGCTAAACGAGTGAAATTTAAAAAAAAATACCCAGTCACTGCACAGTCGGCAGTCTGTACCGCTGACGTGGAAAGTGAATAGGTAGGGTCAATGATGGTCAACAAAGAATCCTTGATGGACAAGTGGCATCATTTCATTGGGTTACACAGGTGGTGTGTTGGTGCGATCTTATTGGTTTATTTTTGGACCAATGGAAGAATACCACGTGGCAAGCCCGGAGGCCACCACATGGCACCTCCCAATGGCTTGGGTAGGACTCAACGTAGTGGAACAAAATTTTATGGTGGAGGTTGGGGTCGAACTTGCGACCTCCTGCATACCATCCACAAGTCCTAACCACCCGCACTACCATGTGTTTCTTACCCCATATGATCTCCACATCAATTTAAAGTTAAGCGATGTTTGGATGGATGGTTAGGAGGGCTAGTCCGTAGGCCATCCCTCTGCATGTGATCGCAACAAACATAACATGGTTACAGTTTGTGTTAACTCTGGCGGATTGTTCAACAAAACCGTTAACATTTAGGTGGCATGTGAACACAATTGTTGTTAAACAGCAAACATTTATGTGTCGGCGAGCTCCAACACTCCAACACCGCAATGTTATTTGCCATGTGAATGCAAACATTGTAACATCAAATGGTTAGCCTTCTGATGGACCATTACCACGACAATTAATGCGATATTAACACTGCATGTGACCACTACACCGAGACCATGGGGGTTTTGGTTAACACTAATCGCGGGGTTATGTTAATTAATCCCAGTTTAAAGCTAATAAGAGCAGTTTAACCGATAGTTAAGCTTGGGTTTAAAATGGCGGAGCCCCCAATTTCAGGCCTACCTCCACATTTAGCGCGCTAACTGGAGTCATTCTAGATTTAGTGGAACTTTTCTAGGAAAAGACTAACTGAGTCATAGAGAAGGCAATTTTTGACCAAATTGAGCTCAGGAAGAGGTGTTCTTAGCTAATTTGGACATTTTGAACACATTGGTGTAGGTATCATGAGCCATAAAGCTTTGTAAAACAACATTTTTCCATATTGAGCTAATACAGAGGCCCAAGCCATGGACGCTGGACCAAGGAGATGTAGCCGAGGAGGGGTGAACTCCTTCATCAAAACATCGTGTTAAAGTGTCTCTTTGATGGTTTGTTGTACTTTGAATGTATGATGTTCAATATTTGATTTTTTGAAGGTATTTTTCTCATGAATGTCATTTTAAACTTAAGGAAATTTACCTGATTACATACACAAACAGCTAATGAAACCTCAGTACAAGAAGCAATAAGAAAGCATATGTTTATAAATCTGTAATTGATATTAGCACAACATAAACTTACAATAAAAAACATATCACTATGAAATTCGAGCGACCCTCCAGGCCATACTCCATCCTCAGTCCTTTGAAAGACATTCTCTCGAATCTTAAGGAAAATTGTTGCACTGAAGGTGCAAATTCGAAATTCCTAAGGGACAAGTTTGAAATATTGGTTCTAATGTGATTTCAAGGCTTTGATATCATGTAGAAATTTGATAGAAATTGCAACTTCTCAAGATTTCAAACTGAAAATAAGTGATGTAATTCTACTCTACTAATCTGTAGAATAGAAATCACAATTTAGAACAACATGCATAGACATGCAACAAGAAAAGCCATGAGTACACATTGATTTCTAGGGGAACACAGTTGGGGAAAACCCCTCAAGCCTCATTTCATTAATCATTTGAATAAAGAGACTATTACAATTGCTTTCTCTAGCTATTAGCACAACCTGCAAAAGAATAATTGTTCTCTTTGTTGAATGAGAACCTCTAGCCAACACTTAGCCAATTTTTGCCTCCTCCAACCTCCTATTTCCTTGCACAATCCTTGAGCGAATTAGCTCCCAAAAGATAGGAATTTCCTCCTAGTTGCTTGCATAATTCCCAAGGATTGATCAATTGCCTACATTCAAAAATTTGTACACTCAACTAATATACAATTAATTTGAGATAATTGTCTTTTCCTCCACTCCAATTGGGCAATTCAAATTCCATGCATGCATAAGTTATTTTGGGTTGATTGATTAATTAACTGACAGATCTCTGAATTAGACTTTTGTCCCACTGCACAACTGACTCTATCAATAGTTAGAGGTCAGCTAGCTGAATACAACTGAAAATAATTGAACTGGATTGCTAGACTTTAGCAATCACACATGCATGAATGAACTCCTATCCCACTAACTCGAATTTTTTGAGTTAACTAAGTGACAAGAGCCATGCCAAACTAGTTAACTGCCTCCAAGTTGTCCTGCTGATGTGGAAATTTGATTTACTCATTTTGACTAAGGGTAAAGTCAAATTGAGCCTTTCTTGGTACATTTTCTAACACTTCATCACAAGTTGGCAATGGAGACAATCAAAAGAGGTTGGTATGGATGATTACTTACAGGATATGACTGCCATGAAGACAATGTTGTTAGATGCATTCCAGAACGATGAGCTAGGGGGTGATGTTCATATCATTGATTCCTTTTTTGAAAGCCTAACATCTGTTTCTACCACCCCTATATTTGGACCTGGTGGCCAGTCAAAGTCCACCCAGCTAGGGACAACAATGTTACTGTACAACTTGAAAGCAAATTTTGGCATGTCGAATGCATGTTTCTTGATAATATTGAGGTAATTGACCATGATCAAGTCCCTTATATTTTGAGAAATCTTGTCACATAATCAACATTAAAAATGGTCGATTTTATGAGCATTAAATATTGAAATTATACATTTATATTACCCACCAATTGTAGGTTATTCAAAGATAAGGTCCTTTCGAGTGATAATGTCTTACCTGGTAGTTGCAAAGAGGCAAAGCAGTTGTTGAAAATGTTGGGTGTTGAGTACATATTATATCATGCATGTCCAAATGATTGTATTATATATAGAGGAGAATATGTAGACAAAGAAATATGTTTGAAATGTGGGCATGATAGGTGCCATAAATAAAATAGAAAAGACAAAAGGGTAAATCACATGGTCCTCCTCATAAGATATTGAGGCACATGCCTATAATCCCAAGGATTCAAAGGCTCTTTGGTTGCAAATAATTAGTTATGTTTCAGGGATGGCATGGCTCACACATGAGTCAGGAGTTATGTGAATCGCAACAGATTCAATAGCCTTGAAGCATATAGAGAATACATGGCCTGAAAAATTCAAGGATGAAGTACGAAGTCTACGACTCAGCATAGCCATGGATGGTGTCAACGTATACTCCCTCCAAAACACCAACTATTTTGTTTTCCTGGTAGTAGTGATCAATAATAATATCTCCCCATGGTTATCCGTGAAGAATGAACATATTATGTTGGCTCTCATAGTCCCTAGTAGAAGACAAGTGAACAATATGGATGTCTACTTACAACCATTGGTAGATGAATTGAAGTAATTATCGAAAAGGATGCATTTATATGATGTATCAAGACCCATCACAACATAGAGGAGTTTTACATTGTATGGCATATGTGCTTACACCACACATGATTATCTAAGCTTAGGAGCTTGCTCTGGTAAATTACATGTTTATTTATTTGTTTATATACGTAACAATATTGTTTTGCATATTAATTTAGTTCACAGCAATTGTTTTTAGATCTTCATGATCACTAACATGCCTTTTCTTCAATAATTTTGTAGGTCTTCTAACAAAAGGGTATCATTGATGTAAATGTTGTGGACCTTCTCTAAAGGCTAGGTGGCCCAACAACCTATGAAAGCCAGTGTATGACTACTCCAGGGTATTCATCCCAGAAGAACACCCTTACAGAAGAGCAACATCTACTTTCAATGGTAAACTAGAGAGAACCCAAAGGCATGCAATAAAGACACCAACTAAATGGCTAGATCATATGAGAGAGAGAAGGAGAAGGAGATTATAGAAATGTTCGATGCAAATGGGGAGACTATGTTCGATGATCCAAAATTTTTCGACACCTATGTTTAGAAATTGCCCATTGGGATGAAAACCAAATCTGTCTTTTATTAGCTCCCATATTGGGAGCATCTTAAGATTGCCCAATTCCTAGATCCCATGCATATATTTTAAAATGTTAAATCTTATTTATGGTTCACATATCATCGAAAGAAAAGGACACATTAACTATTAGGAGAGATCTTATTTCTTCAAAAACTAAAAAGAAACATTGGCCAAGACAAGAAAGTACAGGAGAGGTCGGTCCCTCTTGGTCTTTCAAAGAAGGTGATGTCCCACAGATTTTAAAGAAAGATGATATTTCTTTGGCAAAGTAAGTTATAATGGGTGTGAGGGTGCCTTCTTTTTATTGGTCTTCACTATAGTGCTGCTTCATTTTGGAAGACCATTTGTCAGGGTCGAAATCACATGACCATTTGCACCTTCTAATAGTGCATATGTCAAAAACATGATTTTATTATTTGTTATTATTTTTATACCATGGATAAAATATAATTAATTTTTGTATGTGTTTACTTTGCAGATTCATTATCCTTTCCTCGTGTGTGGGCGTGTGAACCATGACTTCCCGCAAGGCCTACGACATGCCATATCTAAATTATTTGAATTTGTACATTGGATAACATCAAAATATATTCACATGGATAACATTTCATGGTGGTGTTAAGAGATCACTGAGATTTCTTGTATGTTTGGGAAGGAACGATCGACACATTTCATGGACTTGCAGGTTCGTCTTCTAATTCACCTAGTAGATGAGGTTGAATTAGTTGGGGTGGTTTCTTGTCATTGGATGTTCTTCTTAGAGAGTTACGTGAAGAAATTGAAAGGTCTTGTTAGACAAAGGGAAAAACTCAAGGGGTCTATGGCAAATGGGTGCATATCATATGAGTCTTTCTATTATGTTAGTGAGTACATCAAGCAGATCAACAACACACCATGTGCGATGATTTGGGACAACGAAAGGGATGAAGACAAAACATAAGGGGAGCTACTCGAAACAAATTGAAAAAGGTGTGCGATAAAGAGTAAGTGACTTACCATTTGTCAAATTTCTACACAACAACTATTCAAAGTGAACTTCATAATGTATATTTTGATATCATACGTACTATATATGTTCGTTTGATTTCATTAGCGAATTCAAAAATTGAAGCCATCGATAAACTCATTCTTTACAATTCTGAAGCAACACAACGATGGGTCGCATTGTACAAACATAAGAGGAGGAAATGGGATAGTGACAAGAAAGAATTTATACGGTTGAATGGTAGAAGTGTGCCTTATCCTGATCATTTAAAAGAAAATATGACAATGATATGCCCCAACAGTTAGGTTGTTGACAAAGTCAGAGATAAATACAGTGCATTTGGTCGTTACCTGCGTGTTGAAGAGGATGTGCTAAACATAGGGATTGGGTTCAAAAACTCAGTAACAATCTCTTTCTGTACATTTTTAACTTCATAATGCACCTTTGAATTGTAACATCTATGTTTTATATTTTAATTATGTTCGGGTTATTAGACACATGACACTATAATTTTTTTCACGTTTTTATAGGTGCATTTGTTCCCATCTATGTGGGCATATGGACATCGTTTTCACACAGAGGATGTCATTGATGGACGCATGGCACAAGACTATAGAGTGGAAGTCGAGTCCTACCAATCTAATTGTGCTAGTCACCGCAATCAAAACCTAATACAAGGGTCATTAGGTTATGTCGAAAAGATACAAGAGATCATTGAAGTTGACTTCTCTTCGTTCCAATGTGTTATTTTTAAGTGCAAGTGGTGGGACACCTTTGATCGGAATAATGTAAAGGAAGATCACAATAGTGGATTGATATCTATTAACTCTAGAAATATGTGGCATGAAGTTAGGGAGCCTTAAGTTTTCCCCAAACACTGCAACCATGTGTTTTTATACCCAGATGTGTTGGATAGGGATTAGTGGTTCATATTAAGACACGATTCTAGATCAAAACATATTTTTGAGAACAACAGTGTTATAATGCCAAGCGAGGAAGCTAATCAAGGTGATGACAATAGAGAGTGATGTACTTGTGTTATTTCATCATTTATACTATCATTGTATAATTTTGTTTTCTTTATTTCGCTAAATATATTGTTTTTTATTCGTCTTATTGGCATTTTATATAACTGGTCAAATTCACAAACATTTTTCCACATTTTTCTTTTTCCAATGGAAACATTTTCATACTCAAAACTAAGTATTCCAATTGTGTAATTTATAATTTAAAAATTAAAACTATAGGATATTTGTTTAATTCTAAGTTTGTGATAAGTTTAATTTGGATTTTGTAATAATTTGGTTTTTAACCTAGTTGTTTGTTAGTTTACATATTTTTATCATTACTTTTGGAAATATTTAAATTATGCCCCTAATGTTGAGTAAAACCACAATTAATGGAGTAATCTAAATTAGAGTGGACTATTTTTTTTAATTACTTTTGTTCGGTTTTGAGGTTAATGGGTTGTTTTACATCCGAAACATATTATTCTTGATTTTAAAATTTTGATAGCAATCACCTTACTAAATAATGACAAAAACAACAAATATAGGAAGATTTACATCCATAAAAAATTTAGGGCAAACAAAATACTTATGATTGGAGATCATAACTTTTTTATAATAACAATTTTTAGGTTAGAAGAGTCTATTAAAAAAGAGTAAATAGTACAATGGAAAATAATATTTATTCATATGTAATTGTTTTTAGAAAAGGAATTTAGTTAGAATGAATATGCATGAACTACATATACAATAGAAAATATTTATAGTAATTTTACAATTATAGTTTCAACCATATTAAACTTTGTAATTTATAAAAATATATTTGCACTTTTTTAAAGTAAGTCTTTTTGCATGTAATTTCGTATATAAAATTTTGATATAAGTTCGCCAATATATAATCTATAATAAATATATATCATTTCATAAAAATAAACATCATGGTGATAACCATCTAACAAACATAATAATAATCTAAAAGACATATTCAAATTCACTAACATCATCTAATTATATACACCTCTAACACATATAAACGTCATTGATTAGCTAGCACACAAATCTAATAATTTTACAGGGCATCATCATCGTGATTACATCTAAAAATATCTCATGCTAATAGATCCCATGCTAACTATATTGTTTTGTATTCGTCTTGTTGGCATTTTATATAATTGGTAAGATATTAAATGTAAATTTAAACTCGTAAGAGTTGATAGAAATATTAAATTTAAATTGCTTGAAACTCTCATAACTTTAATGCTAAAATAAATTTTATTAAAATGAATTTTTTAAGTTATATTACATCTAAATTAATTATAAACAAATTTGACATAAGTTTTTTAAATTTATCAATACATTGAATTTTATAAATAAACTTAAGAGTTTTTTTTAATAAAATATTATTGATAATAGTTTATTCATTACTTTTTCTTATTTGTTAATTAAACAATAGAAAATAAAAATTAATTTTAATTATAATTTTAAAATACGTATTAATTTAAAATTTATATTTTAAATAATAATTATAATTAATAGAAGAGAGCGATGGAGGAGGGAGAGGGTTTGGGCACAGGTGCATAGGCTGGAACCAAGGTCGAGGGCCTAGGGCCCATCAGAATTCGATACGGGATCGCGACAAAGGGAAGATCAATACACCGGCAGACAGCGTCAGAGTAAGAAGGGTAGGTGGAGGTTGGGGAACATTTTGAGGTTGACAGCTGGGGGTTAACAGGTAGATGCACAATAACAAGGGTTTTACTGAGAAGAGCTAGGAGACAGGGCTATTGTGCTGGCAGCGACCATTCATTGAAGAAACCGAACGACCAGTTTTCCATGACCCCTCTCAGTAACCATGGTTAATCCTAGCGAACTCGTTGACCTTGACCCTGCAATGGAGGATATCTTATCGGTCTAGGGGAAGGACCCAACTGCCCAGAATATTGAAAGGTATTTTGGAGCGACAGAAAGTTTTAGCACTGATCCTCTTTCACCGGAAAGGCTAAGGAATGTCTCATTTCATCATGACACCAAGGGTTTGCAGTAGACAAGAAGCCCGGGCGGAGATGAGATGCATGCAGGCTTTCTACAATTTACCCAAGGCAGCAAAGGTAAACCCTTTCCCATTGGTCCCGTTCTTTCAGGAGGTCTTAAGGACATCGTTAACCTCGGATCGACCATAGGGCAAAGTTTTGAAGGGGGTTCTGGAAGGGTATCGACAATCACAAGAGCATCCATTTCCAAAGGCTAGGGCAGCCCTAATAGGATAGAAGGGCGGAAGGAAGTTGACTCTGGAGGATTTCCAGATCTACGGAAGAACCCTTCAGGATCAGAATTGGGGATACAGGTAACAAATCAACCTCTAGCAGAGCCGCTTAACTCCACCTTAAGCAAATCATTTCTAGCCTCTTATGAACCAAGGAATTCCCCTTTGAGCTTCGATCCGGAACATCAAGAAAGAAACGAGGCAAGCGAGAAACCAAGGGAGGAGAACGTCGGTACAAGGAATAAAGGGGAGAAAAGGAAAAAGCAAAGGCCGATAAATTCGCAGGAATTAGAAGGGAACTTGGTTTTGGGAATGGACGTGCAGATAGAAGAGGCACTAGAGGTGGCTGATTGCACCTTGGTTGGCAGGGCGAGAGGAAAAAAATACACATCCAATTTCATCAAATCGTGGGGGGAAAAAAATTGGCAGTCTGATCTTATTAGAGGATTCAAGGTGTCGACTCTAGCAAAAGGTTGGTTTATGGTGCGTTTTAAGCACAAGGAAGCGGCAGACTGGGTTGTAGAAAGGAATTGGGCTTTTGGGAACATCCCTGTTCTTTTTAAAAAATGGAGTCCTCTGTTTGATGCAATGCATGAGAAAACGGATGTCTTTCCGGTATGGGTAAGGGCTCCGGGCCTGCCTTCATTCTTCTGGGTTGAATCGGTATTCAAGGCAATAGGGAATAGGCTGGGCACATTTCTGGAAGCAGATATGTCCTTTCTACAAACCCAGAATAAAGCTATGGCACGGATCCTAGTCAGTCTAAACCCTAGTGGAGGGCTAGCAGAGAAAATTAATCTCCAGTACAAAGAATATGTCTTCGAACAGATCCTGGACTACGAATACTTGCCCTTTAGGTGCCACAGATACCATGCCTATGGTCATTTGGCTAAGGAATTCCCTTTGGGAAGGCGTTAGAGAAGATTTCAGAGGACGAAAGCACAGTTGGAGAAGTCAACATATCAAAACCAGACTCTTCAGAGGAAAGAGACTTCAGTTTATCAGACAGAAGGGGAAATGGAGATGGATTTCCCGTAGGAGGGGAAGTCTCCGAATGTAGCAAATCAAGATACGCTGATCAGAAGGGAAGAAGATGGACTTGAGCCTGGGATTGAAGCAGCACCCATGGAGCCCATCGAGGAAGCAACAGCAACTCAAAATCCCATCAATAGCGAGGACTCAAAGGGTATGTGCTTAGATCGAAAAAAATACCTCTCTTCTTAATTCAGAGAAAAAAAAAAAAAAAAACTTGTCTGGCTCTTGAAACTCTTTCAAAAAAATACACTCCTAATATCAATGATAAAATAGAAATGTATGATGGAAACAATATGGAAACCTTTATTGAAATCATTTCGGCCGCCATCTCCTCCTTAGATCTGAATTGTGAAGTTGCTTCTTCTGATGAACCTATCCTCAAGGACGCTCCTCCCATTTGCCACTTTAACCTCAGATCGCAGGACAATAAACCTGAGCTCTTAGATACCGTGGGTGGCATAGGTCTGTCCTCTCCCCTGAGCCTGATAAGGAAAAATAGGGGAAGAAAATCCAATCTTTCCAAGGCACAAGTTAAAGCAAAGCATGATGTGGCAGACGACAAACAATTGTCAATCCCTGGGGCACTTAGAGCTGTGCAAGCCCCCGAAAATGTTTCAAAATGATTCTCACATCCTGGAACTGTAGGGTTTTAGCCAGTAAACCCAAAAAACTGGCTCTTAGGGAGATAATCTTGAATTCAAAATCGGATATCCTTTTACTTCAAGAGACTTTGGGGAAAGGAGCAGAAGTAGAATCGGTGCTAACCGCCCTTCTTCTGGGCTGGAAATTCACAGCTATGGACTCATCAGGACATTCTGGAGGTCTGGCTGTAGGTTATAGGGAGGGAAAAATCAAGATAAGTAACCAATGGGGCATGAAACAGGTGATGGGTATGGAACTTCAATCCCCTGAATTTGACTTCCCTTTAATAGTACTAAACATTTATGGACCATGCCAGGGGAGGGTGCCTTTTTGGAATGATCTCATGTCCAATTCGACAGTTAAATGTAAAAACATGGTGCTGGGCGAAGATTTAAACTTCTCAATTGGAAGTGCGGAGGCCTGGGGACCCTCGGCTAGGGAGGATTAACTTTCAGATTTCTTCCAAAATCTCTTAACCTCCAACAATCTGATAGATGTTAACCTTATTAAGCTAAAGCCGACTTGGAGGAATAGAAGAGTAGGTGAAGCAAGAGTGGCAAAAAGATTGGACCGTTTCCTCATAAACGAAGAATTATCTTCCAGGATCCCCATGTTTAGGCAATGGGTTGAAGAGGGGGGACCTTCATATCACTTTCCAATTTTTTTAGAACTATCCAAGCCTCCCCCTAAGCCGCCAACACCCTTCAAGTTTAATGCATCTTGGTTGCAAGAAGTTTCTTTCAATAATCTGTTTAAAGAAACATGGAGACATCCGGACAGAAGCTCCATAAAGGATAAAGGGTTCCTGTTCATGGAAAATCTCAAAAGACTGAAGAAAGCCACCATAAAATGGGCAAAGGACAGAAAGTCAAAACAGAATGAGGAAACAAACGGAACTAGTGAGGAATTACAAAGGCTGGAAAGTACAGAGGAGGATGGATATGCGTCACAGGAATCAAAAGAAAGGATCCTCTCCCTTGAGAAACTCAAAAATCAAATACTTCTGGCAAAAGAGGAGGAATGGAGGCTTAAGAACAGAGCGATCTGGCTTAAAGCAGGGGTTGAAAACACAAGATTTTTCCACAACTATGCAAAAGGGAGGAAGATCGCAAACACAATCTGGAACCTAAAAAACGAGGAAGGAAGGGAGGCAAAGACTTTTGAATCACTGTCAGCGCTTGGGCAAAGCCATTTTCATAATTTATTTGCAGACCAAGGTGAGATTGGTGAGCTCCAGTATTGTAGCAATAATGCTACAACTCCTGGGGCTTCCTGTCTCCCATTTTATCAACCCGGTAGTTCGTACAAACTTGGAAGCGACGGTGTTGTATGCACAAGTACTAGCTCTTGTCGCAGCTGTCACTTGGTCAGCTGGCACAAGTCCGTTAGGGCTCAAGCCAACTTCTATGGGCTCACAGAAGAAGCTCTATCAATGATGGATGAAAGCTAGCTCAAAGAAGACTAATCTACTTGACAAAAATGAACTGAAAGCAAATCAAAGCATGTAAACCTAGGAAACCCTAATTTGGCTAGTCTAACTTCTATAATGCAAAGAATGTGAATGAAACTTCTACCAATGCTGCTACTACCTCTAATAAGTGAAAATGCATGGATCTAAACTACTTGCATCATAAAAGACATGTTTTTGTACTTTTTCATTAAGTGGGTGGAATGATTGTGATTGTGTGCTAATTAGGATTTGGTTGTGCAGATGGGATGGAGAAGGAAGGAAAGCATGGAACAGGTTGGGGAGGCTAAGTGAGGTCCCTATGGAACCTTAGCATCCATCCACAGAGGTTTTCCACATTCAGGAGCTCAGCAACCGAGTGAATGGCCTCCTACAGGATGTCTGCAGGGGATCCTACAGGATACTGGTTTCTACAGGATGTCTCTAAACTGCTACAGGATGACCTACCGTGGAGGTTTGAAGATGGAGGAGTGATGGAATGGTAGGGAGAGATGTGTGAGGTAGGGATAAGGCTGGTGATGGCTCAGAAGTGGAGGAATGAGATGGGAAATGGGTGTAGGGAGTGTGTTGAAGGTAAAGGGTTATGTCAATGAAAGGTGAGGAAATGAAGCTACGTGAGGAGTGGAAGACAGAACGACGTGAAGGTCGAGGAGATATGCTTGCATGCGTGATCAAGATGGAGGAGATGGTAGTGGAACGAGAAAGAGGAGTGTAAATGAAACAAATGATTATGACTGTCACCAAACCGAAAATGCATCAACCTAAATTATTTATGCCATGAATTCAATGAACAGCAATCCAAAACACGAAGAGAAATATGTATGAGGCTGTGATGAAAGTATGTGTGCAGGTGTGAATGACAAGGAAGCATCTAATCAAAACCGTGACTGTATTACAGCAATCATCAAGTAACGTAATGCGTGTTTTTGGTGGCTAGTTATGGACTGCACCCCAATCTTCAAGAGCGATGGCAGTGAGCCTTAACAACCGTTTTGCTGGAGCTCCAATTGATGGTATCTATCCTCTGCTACACTAAGCAAGTGGAAACAACTGTACCATAAGAAAAATCTATCCTACTCATTAGAAAACCAAATCACCAAACTGTAATTTGAATTGCATGTGCAAACGAAAACTTAAAGTGCTGGAAATGAAATGGAAGCAACACTACAGCAGAGGGGATCTATGGCTCTCAGGTTGGGCCCTAACCTGAGAGCTATAGTCTCCTTAAGAAACTCAGAACTAGATCACAAACCGCCTTCTTTATTCATAATCTGGTGTCATGCCAAATTGGCTTACAAAAAGGAATGAAAACTGAACTGTGCTCCAAAATTACAATAGCAATACGAGAGTTTTCAACAACCATCTAAGGCTAAGGCCTTCATATTTATACAAAACGATGATCCACCAAGTGCCCTTGATTTCAGGGGCTCGGCTGTCCAACTAGAGTCTAACTGCGGATCCCGTAGGGCAGTCATAACTACTGTTCCTGTAGAACAGTTTATGACTGTTGTTCATGTAGGACAGCTGGTTGCTTCTTAAGCTCGGAGGGGAGATGGATTGGAGCTCGGAGTTCTTGGTGGGAATCACGAGGAATGTCCCAAGACCGTGGACATCTCTCCACAAAATCAGCAGTGCCACCTCATTGTCTCCTTATCCCCTTTTTCGTTGTCTCTTGCTCCCTTTTTAATGCCAAAACCTGGAATCATAATGCATTAGTCACGTAGATAAAGTGTCTAACCTTCTTCCTACAAACAACATGAATAAACTAAGAAATGCATGCATAAGCAAATAAAAATGAATGGTTTGAGCAAGTAAAATAGGCCAAAATGAGCCCAAATTGTACCAAAATTGGGGCTCATCATCACCCCCCAACTAAACCATTTGCTCATCCTTGAGCAACTCAATCCAAGTCCTCAACCTTCATGGCTCGCACTGCTTCCCTGGCATCCCAAGGCTCAGTGGTAGTATCCTCTCTGCGGGTGTGAAACCCTGCTGTCCTATCCACCTATGCCCATTGTTGACCATCATTTTCCTTTGAATTCCCTTCAGTCAAACCCAGCAGTAGTAGTGGGCTGAGTTTAAGGCCAATCCAGTCGGCTTGGAGGCGCAATGATTTCTTGTAAAGGGCAACCCTTGCCAAAGCTTCCCTCATCGGATGGGTGTATGGTATTCTCGGATTTATAAGCTGTGGCCCAGGGTATTCCATCTACGTGACAAGCATGGGCAGCATTGTCCCCCAACAGCCTTTCCATATCCTCAAAGTGGGCAATAGATTGAGCCTGCTGGTCCATCCACCATAAAGAAGCTGTGGGGTCTGTAGCCAATTGTTGATGTGTCGAGATGAGGGTCACCGGGTCTTCTAGTTCTGGCCTAATTAACAGTGGCTCCCTCACTTCTCGGTTCATGACTGATTTTGCTTCATTTGCTCTTTTGTCTTCATGGTTTAACCATGAGGCCAACGCCATCAATTGCATGTCACCCAAGGCAATGTTGGGATCCCATGAGACTTCATTAGGTAGAGCCAAGTTGTGAAGGTAAAATTCTGCCAATTTGGCTTTGTCTTCTGCTGAACTAGTACTGCATAACTCAGAAAATTGATGCGGGTTTTGAATTGAAATACCTCTCTGTGCCAAAGTGTTTATCTGGAATTGCAGCCATTGATTTTTTAAGAACAACCCATAGGATTTTGCAGGTGATCTGCATTGAATTGCTTCTATGGCCCAGCTGGCCATGCAGGCCAACTGTGTTTCCTTTTGCTGCAACTGTTCTTTGAGTGCTTGCATTTCAATTTTAGTTTGTTGTTGTTCTTCCTGTAGACGCGATATGGTCTCTTCAAAACTGGTGGTCATCTCCTTTTTGCTCGGTTTTTCTTGCATGACGTCCTTGGAGGATGTCGATGCTCCTGCCTTTAGTTCTTGCAGCTGCAAACTCAACCTCTGATTTTCTTCCTGTAGGAGCGCTTGTTGGCAACTAGCCACATGTTTAGCCATGGCGAATTCGCTCTTGACCTCCTTAAGCTGGTCTTGTAGAGGTCCTATGTCGGCTACTCCCTTTGATTTGGCAATCTGCATCCATGTGTGAGAACGGACCTTCTCTTCTTCTAATGCAAAAAATAAAGGTACAGTAAATTTTTGCGGTATGATCTTTCCCGCCTCCAAGAAGGTGTAGTAGGAGTTCAGATTAGGTGAAGGGGTAGGTTCAGGGATGTGTTCTCTTTCTTCCTCTCCGGGAGGTGCTATCTCATCCTCCTTTGGTGACGAGGGTCCTTCCCTTTCTCTTTGTTCGGTTTCCTGTAGCCGAGTCAAAGTATCCTGTAGGACCTTCTCGGCTTGTAGCCGAGTTTTTGCTGTAGCCGAGTTTTCTCATCCAACAGATCTATCCTTTCTTGCCATGTGTTCTTCCTTGGACTCCCCTTCTTGTAGGTAACTGTAATCTTTGAGGGTGATTCTTCTTTGGGAGAAGCAGGGGTGTCTTGGATGACAATTGGGCTGCTGGACTGTGCCTGTGGTTTCCCAGTTTTTATCCTAACACTTCTCCGGCATTTGAAGTAGAGAGGAGGGTCTCTCTTCCTCTTTCCTTTTTGCCCAGGTGGCGTACTGAGGCCAGCTAATACAGCCGTTGCCTCCCTAGCCAGAACATCCGCCCTCTGCTCCTTTGATTTTGATTTTGCATGGCTCCTTGTAGAAGCTGTCTTCGGGCTTCCTGTAGAAGCCTGCTTCACCTTTCCTGTAGTGACAGGTGTCTTGCCTTTCGGTTGCTTTGCTGCAGGGGTTTTCTCTTTTTGTTTGCTTGTGAGTGCTGGAGACGTAATTGGGCTGACATGGCCTGCCCCAACTTTGTCCCTTCTGCTTTTTGACCTCAATTCCCTTGCTGATAGGATGGGGGAGTCATCTTTTTCTTCAGCACCTTTTTCTTTGTGCTGCTCCTTCTGCATGGTAGTCGGGGCACTCGGGCTAGTTTTCTTCTTTCCTTCGGCCACTGCTTCTTGCTCTTCGCTGCTAGACGACCCCGTTTCTTCCATCAACATTTTTATGTCTCCTTCACGCGTTAAATTCCGGAAGGATTCCCACGAGAGGGGAACCTTGTAGGAATGCAATGCATCCTCTACAAGCAATTTGATCAGCCCATGGTGTGCCACCTGCTCTGGAACGCCATCCTTCAACTTAGTAGCACACTCCATCAAAGATTGCAACAGGAAATAAGGAAGGCCTAACTTCTTCTCTACAGGAAGATTGATCCGGTGTCTTAATTCAGTGAGCAGCCTGAAATGATATGCATACACAATGCTGTGATGACCCTCACAGGTGATATATCTCATAATTTGCAAGCTGACCTCGTTCCAAGGTGGTGTCAAACTAATCCTGCGTACTCCATTCCTATCTTCAGAGAATTCTTCGTTAGGTGGAAAGAATTCCTTCTTTGCTTGCTGGTTTTGTTTTCGTTCTTCTTTATCCCACGGAAGACCCATAGGAAGCTCAGTGATTCTACTAATAGACTGTGGGGTTACCTTGAGGCTCAAGCCTCTGAATTTGACTGTGGCCAACACCTTGGATTTTGGCCTCAGGCCCCGCAAGAATTCCTCGGCCACTTCCTCATC